>BMAO01027348.1:0-21595 GCA_019973975.1 Trichonephila clavata
GGAGCTGAGAAGCACGTTGAATTTGTTGAGACACACAATCCATCTATTGGTGCTGTGTGGAATTTGGGAGAAAGGGTGCACGCACAGTTTTCATTTTGATCAGTAGACTCTTGTCCAAATTGATGAAGTCCGTTGTCAATTGCCCTTGTTTTGTTTCAGAGGGCAGGTAAATTAAAATCAAACCGAAGTAAATAGAGTAAAGCAGATGTCTTCAGATTTTTCAACTCACCGAACCCCAAGAACTTGAAGGTGGTTTCGTGGAACCCCTAGAACCAGAAAGTGTTTCCGTAGAACCCTATTCCACAGACATGTTTAGAAGAATAAATCCCAAAATAATATCTAAAGTAGATCAACATGCCATAGGTACTTTATAAAAAGTCAATTTAAAAAATATTGTATTTATTACTAAAAAATTCTAATCTAATTTTTTTTTATTTACTCATTGTTGAAATTAATTTGTGAGTGAAATATCACCTACCCATGTATTATACTTGGTAACTGTGAAACTATTGGTAACTTGGTAATTCCCCCCCCCCCGCAAATTGTCGAATTCTATGTCTATTGTGACCAATTGGCTATTGTGAGTTTAATTTGTTTTTGTAGCTGCTACGTTGAGAAATATATTTTACTTACACACAATGTTTTGAATGGTGATTAAAATGTTTATAGTTGTGCAAGAAATCCCGTGCATTTTACATGAGAAAGAATTTGCAACCTAAAATTTAGAAGCTGTTCTTGCTTAAGTTTAGATTTTAACATCAACTCTGTTGATATGTTGTTGATTTAATTTCATTTTAGGTGTTGTTTTCCACAAATGTGAAAAGGTGTGTTTTCTATCAGAAAACTATTTAGATTTCAAGGCATTGCGCTAACAATATTAAAATTATTTCCTGGAACCTGAGATAATAAACAAAAGTATACTCATCTAGTAGTAAATATATATATATATATATATATATATATATATATATATATATATAAAGATAAAACATTTTAATATTCATTTATTATGTTATAAAAATTTAAAACCTTTTTTAAAAATAAAGTTATTATGCATAAATAAAATTTCCAGTTTTAATGAATAATTGGGGATGATCTTTATATTCCTCTGGGTGTACAAAGTTCATACAGAATGTGAATCTATTTTGCATTCGAATACAGACTGAAGACCACTGCAGTAACGAATTAGTAAAACCAGTTGTAACTTCTGTATTTAAAGAACTCCTTTAGATATTTAAGAACAGTATTAAATCATTAATACCATGTTTACTGGAGGTCTATGAAATGTACTGTGTCATGAAATTTTGTAACTTGAAATTTTCCTCAAAGTGCAGTTTTTGAGGAAATGAGCTTAAAGATAAATATTAACATAGAAAACAAAAATACATAAATCGAAAAAATTTAGATTTAAAAAAAATAAGATTCTAATATGTTTTAAATGATTTCTTTTAAGTATATGTAATAAAATTTTAAAAAAACGAAAAAATTAGATTTAAACTAACTTTTCCGGAAAATCAAATTTTTTTTTTAGGTTTTTTTCTAAATACCACTCAGATTAAAATACTAATAAATCGATCTAAATGTTGTTTCACACCTTCAGAAATGGACTGTATATATAATAAGTCTATTATTTATATATTAATATACATATTATCGTATTACTAGCTTAAACTCTAAAAAGATATGAAAGTGTTTTGTTTCAGATGTTTTTGCTAACATTTGCTAAGATTATTTTGCTTCAAATTTAAAGATGTTTTAGCTTTCAGAGAATAGAAATATTTTTAATAATGATAAGCATTTTAGTCTGAAGATTTAAACATTTACATTCTGAATAAGAATAAATTAAAATATTGTTTAAAATGATATGTGAGAGGCAAGTACTCAAAAGCACTAGACATTTTAGTTTTGTGTGGATGAGATATGGAGACATTTTAGAGTAGGGGTCGACAACCCTTTAGCTGTGGCGTGCCAAACCAATCTACCAATTTGATTCCGCGGGCCAAACAGTAGGACATTTTTGAAAAAAATTGGATTTCCGCAATAATGCATTAAGAGTTAGAGAATACAGGTAAATAATATAGATTTACTTTTCAAAAATATATTAATTTTGTTTCATTTAAAGATATTTATTAACAATAAATGAAATAGAATAAAACATAACTATTTCTATAACAAAAATTTTTAAAAATTAAATTGATAATATATTAAGTTATTTTAAACATATTTATTAAAATAAGAAAATATATATATATAAAATATGAAATATAAGTATTTCCTTTCATTATAGTTAAATAAAAGGATAAACAAAAACTTTAATATGTACTTAGTGCTTGCACCACTCTGTTTTCTTCTCGTAAAATCAGGGTTATAATTTGTGACTTTCGATTTCCTCGATTTTAAGCATTCTGTTGTTAAACAATTTTTTACGAACTTGAAGTGTTTTTTTGTATTAGGAAAAAATTTTTACTTAGATATATAGAACAAAATGTGGAAAGCTAAGGACACGCAGTTTACTCTCTTCAAACAATTAAATCTATCCAGCAATGACATTGAATAATTTATAAAATAGCTGTAAATTTATCTTTAGATTTATATTTCAGGATTTTTGCATACTTCCTTAAATGTCCATAATTCTGAAGATGTTTGTCAAGAAAGTCCATTAGAAATTTATCAACTTCCAACCACTCAAAAATTGAAAAATTTATAGAGTAGTGCAGAGTGGCAGTGAAAATCATTACCGCGTGCCACATGTAGCATGCGTGCCATATGTTGCTGGAAACTGCTTTAGAGTATACCCAGAAATTCTTTCTCATATTATCAATGCCATAAAAAGACGCTTCTAAAAATCTAGTTTATTTCTTATCTTTTTTTTAAAAGGTACAGAAATTACAATTCTGTGGGGTATGAGAGAGTGATCCTTTATTTTCGCATTAAAGAATGCTGTCCAGAGAGCAAAACCCACCAAAGCTCTACCTTCCGAAAATAAATCTGATCAAGAAAAACTTCTCGAAGAGCAAAATGAACATTTATTTATTTCATTTTATTTCCTTAACTTAAGTTTGGAATGTATTTTCTCTTGAAAGACTGCGTGTATTGCATAACCTCTTTGTGTTTTCGTTCCTTTATTCTCCTACTCTTTAATCTTTTAGTGATTCGCAGGTTTACAAGAAGACTACATGAAGGTTTCGAAAATAATGCAAAGACATTTTAAGGAAAGTTTGTTGTTTGGTATGAAATTTGACGTTACTTGACGATGAACTTTTCTTAATATTGCTTTGCAATAACATTCATTTCGTAGGAAAAAGTCGAGACAAATTGTGTAAGTAAATATTTTGTTATTTTTTTAGTTTTAAATGCTCAACCCTTACAAATTTCGATTACTTAAAACACAGAGTTTCTCAAACTGTGGGGCACGTCCCCCTAGGAGGGCGTGACAACCGTACGAAGGGGGAGCTAGCATATTAAAAAGTCGAAAACAAAAATTAAAATTTCAAAAAATTATTAATTTACTGAAAGTAAACACACAAAATATACATTTTCTGACATAATAAAGAACAAATACAAAATTACACTCATATAAAACACTTATATATCAGTACTACGCAATGTAAACTAATTTATAACAACAGTTAGTTAAGAACGAGTTCAATAATTATTAATGAACCCATTGGCTTGCCATACATAAAATTATATACAAAATGAACACTTACTTGTTAATTGGTACAGTTTTTAATAAACCCTTTAAATGCCATTTAAAAATTACGTGATATGCTTCCCAGTGCCACTGCTAAACACGTAGGCGAACGTATGTCGTGCATTAGGAGGGGAGGGGGAGTAGAAAAAGAAAAAATAAGCAAATCATTCGCGAAAACACGCAGTCAAGGTCATTTTATTGCATTCCAAAGCCTTTGGAATAATTTTATTGATCACAGTTCACAGAAAAGATGCTGCTGTGGAAAGACGTATATGTACGTCCAAGTGTAATTAACGCACTGCCTACCACTAACGAGGTTAGAGTCGTATTATAAGTTTTTCGTCAAAGTATAGTATTATTCAATTTAATACAATTGTTATTGTATAGTGGGGGGAGGGGGAGCGATGAAAAACATAATTGAATATTGGGTCGCAAGTGTTGAAAGTTTGTGAAGCCCTGCTTTAACATGACACGTTCTTCACAACTGTATTTTATATTCGTCAAAAATTCAGTCCAACTTGTACACTATTAAAAAGGAAAGCACAGCAAGCTAAAAATGAAACTAAAATTTAGATATTAACAAATATTTTCAGTTAAAATTCAGTACTTTTTTATGTAATGGTGCATTTGTATAGGAGCTGAGAAGCACGTTGAATTTATTGAAACACCAAACCCAACTATTGGTGCTGTGTGGAAGTTGGGAGAAAGGGTGCACGCACAGTTTTCATTTTGGTCAGTAGACCCTTGTCCAAATTGATGAATTCCGTTGTCAATTGCCCTTGTTTTGTTTCAGAGGGCAGGTAAATTAAAATCAAACCGAAGGAAATAGAGTAAAGCAGAGGTCTTCAGACATTACCAACTTACCAAACCCCAAGAACTTGAAGGTGGTTTCGCGGAACCCCTAGAACCAGAAAGTGTTTCCGTAGAACCCTATTCCATAGACATGTTTAGAAGAATATATCCCAAAATAATATCTAAAGTAGATCAGCATGCTATATAGGTACTTTATGTAAAGTCAATTTAAAAAAGTATTGCATTTATTACTAAAAAATTCTAATCTAATTTTTTTTATTTACTCATTAATGAAATTAATTTGTGAGTAAAATATCACCTACCCATGTATTATACTTGGTAACTGTGAAACTATTGGTAACTTAGTAATTTTTCCCCCCGCAAATTGTCGAATTCTATGTCTATTGTGACCAAATGTAATCGCATTACATATTGTGAGTTTAATTTGTTTTTGTAGCTGCTACGTTGAGAAATATATTTTACTTAAACACATGTTCTGAATGATGATTAAAATGTTTATAGTTGTGCAAGAAATCCCGTGCATTTTACATGAGAAAGAATTTGCAACCTAAAATTTAGAAGCTGTTCTTGCTTAAGTTTAGATTTTAACATCAACTCTGTTGATATGTTGTTGATTTAATTTCATTATAGGTGTTTTTTTCCACAAATGTGAAAAGGTGTGTTTTCTATCAGAAAACTATTTAGTTTTCAAGGCATTGCGCTAACAATATTAAAATTATTTCCTGGAACCCGAGATAGTAAACAATAGAATACTCATCTAGTATTAAATATATATATATAAAGAGTATAAAAAATTTTAATATTCATTTAGTATATTGTAAAAGTCTAAAAAGTGTTTCAAAATAAAGTTACTATGCATAAATAAAATTTCCAGTTTTAATGAATAATTTGGGATGAGCTTTATATTCCTCTGGGTGTACAAAGTTCATACAGAATGTGAATCTATTTTGCATTCGAATGCAGACTGAAGACCATTGCAGTAACGAATTAGTAAAACCAGTTGTAACTTCTGTATTTAAAGAACTCGTTCAGATATTTAAGAACAGTATTAAATCATTAATACCATGTTTAATGGAGGTCTATGAAATGTACTGTGCCATGAAATTTTGTAACTTAAAATTTTTCTCAAAGTGCAGTTTTTGAGGAAATGAGCTTAAAGATAAATATTAACATAGAAAACAAAAATACATAAATTGAAAAAATTTAGATTTAAAAAAAATAAGATTCTAATATGTTTTAAATGATTTCTTTTAAGTATATGTAGAAAAATTTTAAAAAAACGAAAAAATTTGATTTAAACTTAGTTTTCCTTAAATCAAATTTTTTTTTTAGGTTTTTTTTCTAAATACGACTCAGATTAAAATATTAATAAATCGATCTAAATGTTGTTTCACACCTTCAACAGAAGGACTGAATAATAGGTCTATTATTTATATATTAATATACATATTATCGTACTACTAGCTTAAACTCTAAGACGATATGAAAATGTTTTGTTTAAGATGTTTTTGCTAACATTTGCTAAGATTGTTTTGCATCAAATTTAAAGTTTTTTTTGCTTTCAGAGTATAGAAATTTTTTTTTTGGTTTAAAAATTAAAAAAAACTTGTTGATTTTGCTAATGCCATCATTCTAACGGTGTCATTGCTGCAAAAGGCTCAATGTGTCTGTCTTTAGCAGTAGCTTTAAGCACCATGCACGTGACAGTACGTTTTGGATTGGTTCCACCACAATTTTAAGAAAGAACACCCTGGAGGTGGTAAGAGGTCTTCCACCTCTCTTCCCCTTCCACCCACTTCACGAGAGGTCTTGCAGCTCGACGGGTATTTAGAGTATACTCGTCCCGCGAAAGCACTAGACATTTGTAAACATCCATGCCTTCGCGTGATTCGAACCCAGGTCCTACATCACAGCAGTCAGCCTCACTAACTACTGTACTGGATGGGTGGTGTAAAATGAATTAGAGTGAGGTATTGGTATTTTGAAGTTGATTTTGATACTGCTTTGTACCAACTACCTCATTTTGCTTCTTTTACAATCTTCTGATATTTCAGATTGTTCCAAAAGAAATGGTAAGTAATGAATAAAATAGATTTCTCTCGCTACATATATATATATATTTATAAAGTCTGCGTGTATGTTTGATTATTTAAAAATTTATATTACAATTCTTAGCGAATTTCTCATATTGTTTTTGTAATAATAGTGTTTTACATCTATAATATTTTTACACAACAGAAGAACTTTATGTTTCAAATTTGGATCCCAAATGCCTGATAATTTTTTTATACTTAAACAAAAATTAGAGAAATAAAAACACTTATATAAATTTTTTTTTGCATAAAATGTAATGAAACTTTTCAATATAAATCATATATTTTCATTTTTATGAGTTTATCCAAAGTATACTAGCAGCTTTCTTTTCAATAAGATCGCTTGCCTTAAGCTTTGGTAAAATAATTCAAGTCATTCTAAGTTAAAATGTCACTTAAGTATTTTGGTGTTTTTGAAGAATATGAAACAAATATTCTTAAAAATATATTAGTGATACGTCTTTGTGATTATCTCCTTTTGTGATTCGTTTAGATTGAATTGAATTTTTTTTATTTATTTTGAACTTTCATTTAAGCAATGTGTTTTCCTGTCTCTCTTCCCTTATATGTAGGTATGTAAGGCAAGTTATTTCATTACTATTCCATTGTATAATTTAATGTTTTTTATAAATCAAAGTATTAGTTTCTATAGTGATCTCTTAAATTTTATTACTTATATTCTAAATTTTTATATCATTAAAAGGTTTTTTTTTTGTTTATGAAATTTTATATCTCTTTACCTCATGTCTCATGAAAAAGAAAATAATAACTCTTTTATCATAATGTTAAACCTTTTCTCTAAATTTTGAAATAAGTGATACAATTGCACACTTCTGATGAGCATTGAAAAAAAATATAATTTAATTTCAATTTAACTAGATTTAATTATTAGGTAATTGATAATTTAAACAAAAAATTTCATGCCTTCCTGCATTTTCTGACCTTTCTCTCGGCTGATTCCCTTCACAAAATGATCCAAATGGTTTTCAGTGATTCTGTTTTCCGAGGTAAGATATGCATTGCGAATAATTTTAGTTTAATATTATTTTATACAAAATTTAAATATATTTTAAAATAAATAAAATGAATAGGTTTCTGTTTTCTTTTAATATCATAAAATTTCTCCTTCCCAAGTTTCATGTTATTTGAGTATTTGCTCCTTAACACTATTACCCCTCAGGGGGCTCACCTTCTTCAGATGAGTAAGGGTGTCGCTATCCCAAGGTGCCATAGTGATTTTTTCTTTTCCCGAGTATCTTATTTTCCGTGGTAAACACGGGTGGAACGTCTCTGAAGGATCCTAATGATTCTTCTCTATTTTCGACCCTCCTTCTTGTTATCCTTTTTCCTTTTATTTTGAGGTCTAGACATCGCAGTTGAACTTTTTCAACTAAAGCATATACACTTTCAAATGTCTTTGTTTGGATTGTTTTATCATATATTGTTGTAATATAGTTTAGCTTCCATTTTGTTATGCTTTAATTTGGTTTCCATTTTGTTATACATTATACGCTGCAGGTTTTTTTTATATTTAAGTTTTACATTTGTTTTGACTCACCCGCTTATGATCCCGTATGGAAGGAGGAAAATGGTGTCCTGCGGATACCTTTTTGCTCCCTTTGTTCCGTGCTTCCCCGTAGATGGGTTTAACTAATGTTTGGTGCAGTATAGCAAACTGGCTCTTGCTGTATATCTTTTGGTATTCCTCACAACTCACTCACTAACTCACTCAAAATTTGAAAAAGATCGTGGTGACGTATGAGCATTGCACCAGTAAATCCAATTAACAAACTCTTCTCCTAGACCAAGATCAATAACATTTTTTTTTAATTTAAAATTCCTATGTATAGCCTTGTAACACAGTTGATTTCATTTTTATTGTTATAAAACTTTTTTCATGATCTTTTATTCTCCTTTTATGAAATCTCATTGGCGATTTTGAAGGTTAATCAGCAGTTGCCTCCAAAAGTACTAGCAAGAAATAACAGGAAATACCTTGCTACATGGTATAAAATTTTATGTTGCCATGTGTAAGGTATTTCCTTATATTTCTTGTAAACAACACAGACCTCAACAGAAGCCTAGTCAGAATTTTTTTTTAATCTTTTGAAATTGTTTTCCGACTCGTTTTACCATATTAAAATTTAACGTGAGTGATAGAGATTTATATTAACTTCGTAATATGAAGCTGCAAGAAAGCTATTGACGACAGATTTCGTAGTTCTGAAATACGGGAAGATGTCAAGGACGACATATGAGTGGAATCTCTCCAAACTTTCTAACAGCACCAACGGCAGGACGTTTAAGCCTCGATATATTTAACGTGCATCGGCCTTATGTACACGGTAAATTTTCAGCGGTAATAGGCAAGAAATCACGACCCGACAGCCACTAGTCCTTTAACTTAACCACTAGGCTCACGCGGACACCCAATTGAGCATGAAAATTAATATTAGATTGCTTTTATTTAAATGGTATTCTTAACTGCTTAAAATGTTTTGTTCTTTTAGGGGTCGTAAGCAAAAGAAAACAACATTAAATAGAAAGGCATGGAGTGTGATACCGATAGTATGCGCAATTGGTTTTTGAGCAATTGTATACTTCAGTATTGCATTTTATGTCTTTCATAAACTTCGTTTCTTGATCCTCGATAAGTATGGAACTCATGAAACTCCAGGTACGAATCCTTTACCTAAACAACTAACCTACTCTTCCATTTGCATAGAGAAATAAAGGCTGAAATAAGGAAATAAGAACAGTAACAAAAATTGTATAGGTAAATAAGAAAATAAGAGATAAATTATTGAATATATAATTAGGACTAATTAATAATAATTATTAATACAAAATATTTAATTAAGTTTTACGTTCTACATACACTGGATTATAGTCGATCGGTAAAAAAACCCGTGAGTATGGAGGAGGGTCCAAACTCGTGGACCTTCACCCCTCCTTTGTGTGGGTCACTGATACATGGTTCACCATAACACCTTGAAAAAATTTGAAGTAGCCCATACCCTGGAAAAATCTGCCCACTCCTGTTATAAGTTGAATATGTGCATGCTTACAATTTAATCCAAGGTGATTTGGCAACTTTCATTCAAATAAGACTGCTTGCAAGCGACCTTGGTAAATTAAATTAAATAATTCTATGCGAACCTGCAACATTTATATATTGCAGGAGTCAAAGAATGAGATAAACATTTTTATTCCATTAGATATTAATGAATCTTTTTTTAGGTATCAACTATTTTCTAATTCTCTTTCTTTCGACTATTGCATTAATTCCCATGAATTCTGTAAAATGCTAACGCATTTTATAGAATGCCTACGTTTCATACATACACAGATTGCCGGCTACAAATGCATTTCATAATACATACATTCCACAAATACATTAAAGCTACAATAGTTTTCGGAAAATATATATGTTAGCAATTTGCTCAACTTCTAGACGAAAACTTCATACATGTTACAACCCCCTCCCCTGTCTACTCTGAGACCCGACTAAGGTTGTGGAAGGAAGTAAAGGACGAATCGACATAATAATTTTTAATTATTTATTCAACACACTAATCAACTCATACACAAATCATTTGATCAGATTATAAAAGTTATTTCCAAGTAGAGAGCAGAGGTTTTATAACGAGAGTCGCGGTTCGGTGAATACTTCTAATAAATTGATCTACTTTTAATGCATCTAATATTTGATTTACACGGTAGTTATGTGTCTAATAGTCACTTGAATCTCTTTAATAACTTTAATACAAAAACACGCTATCAATATACAAATACCTGAATTGTGTAGATAGTCTTTCTTTCTTCTACTTCTTAATAGTTCAATCTCTTGATAACTTTAATTAAATATCAATTTTCCTCTATATAACTATCTATCTCTTTTTCTCCATCTATATCTCTCTATCTCTCTTGTAACTCTCTTCCATCTATCTAACTTCTTTCTAATTTCATAATTTTAATATTGTTTTAAAATTCGTGTTTCTATTAACTTTTTATTTTATTATTAACTCTTAAAGTGTTTAATTCTTTTAGATTTAAAGAAACAAAATACTCATTTCTTCTCCAAGTAATTTGAAAGTGTTGCAGAATTAAAGTTGTGGAATGCAGCATTGACTTGTGATTTCTGTGAATTTGACATGTAATTCTCTTAAATGATACATTTTCTTTCTTTCTTTTCTTCTTGAATATATATGTAATAACTTATTTATTATGGTAATATATATATATGCGTGTAGGAGTCATATTTTGCTTAATCATATTTTTTATAGCTTTAATTTTTACTCAACGGAAACCGTTAAAAACATATTTAAAAAAAATTCTAAAAATCTTTTGAAATTATTTTTGACTAGTTTATTATGTTAAAAATTAACTTCAGTGTTAGAGTTATATTATTCGCAATATGAAGCTGCAGGAAAGCTATTGACGACAGATTTCGTAATTTTGAACCACGGGAAGGTGATGAGGACAACATATGAGTGGGCTCTCCAAACTTTCACACCGCACCAACGGCAGGACGTTTAAGCCTCGACATATTTAACGTGCATCGGTCTTGTGTAAGCGGTGAAACTTCAGCGGTAATAGGCTCGAAATCACGACCCGACAGTCACTAGTTGTTGACCTTATCCCCTAGGCTCACACGTGGGCACCCAATTGAACATGAAAACTAATATTAGATTACTTTTATTTAAATGGTATTCTTGACTGCTTAAAATGTTTTGTGCTTTTAGGGGTCGTAAGCAAAAGAAAACAACATGAAATAGAAAGGCATGGAGTGTGATACCGATAGTATGCGCAATTGTTTTTTGAGCAATCGGATACTTCAGTATCGCATTTTGTGTCTTTCATAATCTTCGTTTCTATATCCTCGATAAGGATCGAACTCATGAAACTCCAGCCAAGAGTCCTTGACCTAAGCGACTAACCTTAACTTCCTGGGATCGACTTTGGTAAAGTAAACGAAGTCATTCATACAGGACCTGCATCATTTAAATGTTGTAGTATATTAAGAATTAAACATTCTTATTTGTAATTATATTGCTGATTTTTCTTTCTTATACTTATCTTCTTTTGTGATTTATTTAGAATTAATGAAATTTTATTAGCTATTTAGAATGTTCATTTAAGTATATCTCTTTTTCTGTGTCCATCTCTTTATATACAGAAGTTCCCAACAATATCGCTGACTGGAACAAAATTAGCGCTGAATTTTTACTGGAACATTAAAACTGCAACAAATGAATAAATGGAGATGTTGGAGACATCCTTTTGTAACTGAAAATAGTATGCCTCAAAATTCTTCTTCTATTTCTCCGTAAAAACAACCCTCTGCTTTCTTCATAACAAGAGGTTTAATTAAAGTTGATAAAATATTCTATCAGATTTCAATCTCTATCTCTCGTTTCAATAAGTAATGTAGGTTTATTTGGGGGGGGGGAGGGGTGTAATGTAGATCGCCTCCACGTGGTGCACCCCGGGTAACGCTAAATGATCTACAACAGAAGCAGGGCTTTGAAGTTTTTTCTGCTGTCATTGTCAGTCTTGAATGCACAGCACTTACTACTGTACCCCCCGCAAATATTCTCGAAAGTAATATTCTTCTCCGGTCATAGGCAATTGCTCACTCAAGTAGATACAGCCAAGGGTATATCAAGTGAAAAATATGACATGCCTTTTCGTGAAAAAAAATGAAACGTAATTTAAAATGAAATTGAAGCTTACCATGTTGAAAGAAGTTAAATTTATATATTTTGTTCCTTTATAAAAAAAATTAAATGTTTTTTATAATTTTTTAAAAGTATGCAATTTTACTGACTCTCATTTAACGACCCTGTTAGGGCAATTCAAAGTAGAGCTACTATTTTTTTCTACGTGAAACAATATATTTTCCTTCAAACGTTTTCCATATATCTAGTTTCCTTTAACGGAATTTTAATAAAAGATTTCTGTGGGACCTTTTTCATAATTTTTCGGAATATTATATGTATTTTTAGTGAACAAACAATTTTTTTAAATTGTAGTTTTATAATGATGTTTTTAAATACTTCATTAAGAAGAATTTGTCATCCTAGTTATAATACACAATGCCTAAGAAAAATATATAATGATTCTCCTATTTAATACTTACTGAAAACGTCCGTGTATTCTGTAAAATGCTAATGCATTTTATAGAACGTTTCATGCAAACACACTTTGCCGGCTATAATTACATATTCTATTCTTAAGATTTATTTCTGTATTAAATTTCTTACTTTTCGGAAAAAATATATGTTAGCAGTTTGTTCAACTTCTAGATGAAAACTTCTCACATGTTGTAACTTCCCCCCCTCCTCTGTCTACTCATAGACCCGCATAATAGTGTGGGAGGAAATGAAGGACGACTCGACATAATTTCTAATTAATCATTCAGCACTCTAATTAACTCAAACACAAATCAATTGATCAGATTGAATAAGATATTTCCAAGTAGTGAGCAGAGGTTTTGGGACGAGAGTCGCGTGTTCCGAGAATACTTCTAATAAATTGATCTACTTTTATTGAATCCAATACTTGATTTACACGGTAGATATGTGACTAATAATCACTTGAATCTCCTTAATAATTTAAATACCAAAACCAGCTATCAATCTGTTTAATAATTGAATTGTAGATAGTCTTCCTTTCTTCTGCTTCTTAATATTTCAATCTCTTGATAACTTCAATTAAATATCAAATTTCTTCTATATATATATTTATCTCTTTTATTAATTCTATATCTCTCTATCTCTCTTATAACTCTCTTCTATCTAATTTATAAATTTAAAATTTTGTTTAAAATTTGTTTTTCTATTGGCTTTTTAATTTATTATGAACTCTTAAAGTATTTAATTCTTTTAGATTTAAAGAAACCAAATACTCATTTCTTCTTCAAGTCCTTCGAAACAGTTGCAGAAACAAAGTTGTGGAATGCAGCATTGACTATTGATTTCCGTCAATTTGACACGTAGCTCATGTCAATGTGATCCATTTTACTTCTTTCTTTTCTACTTGAACGGGATTGTGTGATCACTAGTTTAAGAAACCTGCTATATGGAAAATATGGTAAGAAATTACTTTTTAAAAACTGTGAAAATCTTCATAATATAGTACGTTATAAATTTTATTTTCCCTTTATAAATTTTTCATCATCATATCTGGCAAGACAGCCCCTCGTGGGCATGTGCCTTTATTTGAAGATTTCTCCCTAGTGACAAATTTTTTACTTTTGTTTTTTAAACTTTTTATTATTTGACAAATAGAATATCGGATGATGATTGCTTGTTTACTAATAATCCCCTTTTTCAAGCTACACGATAGTTATTGAACTTGGAATTCGTAAAGTTGCACCACGATCAATTGACGAGGACAACACCTGAGTTTGCACCATCAGACTCTGCAAACTTCACATTAAATTCTCGTGAGAATTTTATGTCTGATGTGTTTGGTGTCTATATTTGTAAGAGAGAAGGAGAAAATGATTACAATTCTTTAATTCTGAAAATATCCCCTTTTTTAAATTTATGTTTTCTACACAGGGGGAATCCTTTTGCAGCATATTAAAATAATTTTTAAAATTTGTTATTAATATTTTTGCTTAGTTTTATATCATTACTAAATTAAATTGAAGAAAAGAAATTATACATAAAATTTTGTAAGATGTTCTATTCTTTTAGTGTTCATAAATAATTTACCTTTTTTTCTGGAATAGAAATCTTTTGAAATATAAAGTAGTAGAGTGAGGGTACGCAGTAGATTAGCAGCGAAAGGCCCCCTCGCAAAGTTAGGCTTGTGGCCCAAAGCAGGATCTCACAAAGGGTTTGCTAGGTGTCAGTCAGGCTTTGGGCCCCATAGAACACTGGGACACAAGGATACGGGGATTGCGAGAGTGTACATTATGCGACTGGGGTAGGGACTTTCTTGTAAATGATTTTTCAATGCAGTGTGTCACCTGCTGCATTCTGCATCATTGATATCGGATTATTGGACTTAGAGAAGGAGGATTTTCCTATCGCGCAATAGAAGCTCGTGTGCATTGGAACAGTTCCACAGTGATGTGAGTTTGGAAGCAGTGGACCGACGAGTACCGTACAACTCGAAAAACTGGGAGTGGACGACGGAAGGTGAGGTCAGCGCGTGATGATCGGTACCTTCTCCGGATGGCGGCGAATGACCGTACAGTTTCTTCGAGGCAGTTGGCAGCTACAAGTGCACTAATGTCGGCCTCGTCAGTTTGTCGACGTCTGGTGCTCCGTGAATAACGTGCTAGGGTGCCCTTATACATGAACCCCCCCCCCACGGCAAACCATCGATTACTGCGTCTGCAATGAGCACAATGACTCATGAGCACAGAGCCTGACAAGATGATTGGTAACAAGTTGTCTTTTAAGTTGAATCACGCTTCAATTTGTCGGACCATGATGAACGCATTCGTGTTAGACGCTATGCCGGTGAACGCTACCTTCCAGAGTGCGTTTTCGAGCAAAATAGCTATCTAAAACCCGGATATATGGTTTGGGTGCGATTTTGTATCGTGGGCGAACCAATTTGCAACGAATTGAGAGTAATCTCAATAGCAACAGGTACGTTCGTGAAGTGCTACATTCCGAAGTCATTCCCTTATTTCAAGATGTCCCTGGAGCTATCTTTCAGCAGGATAATGCACACCCACACAGATTGTTCGAGACGTCTGTTCAGCCCAACACATGTATTTTTTTCCTTGGCCTGCTTATTCAGTGGCTATGCGGGGTATTAAGCATGTGTGGGATTTGTTTGTTCGGTGTCTCACTCATGGTCCACGTCAGCTTCAAAGGACGAAATTTGTTGCGCATAAAAGCAATATGGAATTCCCTTCCACAACCAGACATTCAAAATCTGCCACGCCGAATAGATGCACATAGAGAGCGTAGTAGCTACACTTAATACTGATTTCGGACACTTAATATTGTTTTTTATGTTTTGAAAATTTCTTCATTTATTTGTACTAATACAAGTCGTTTGTGCATTAAATTTTATTTAATTTTGATGATTCATTTTTTAACAACAGCAGTATATATTAGATGATTTTTGCTTATTCTGAAGAAATCGCTAAGAAATTTTAAACATATTGTCTCCGTATATATACATATGTATTATGAATACCTATATATATCAATAAGCCTTCATTTTTTATAGGAAATTGTTGCATGTAGTTTAAAGCTAGAACACTCACAAAACAGTAACGTGGTTCTACCTTTTCTGTATTTTAATGGTCTGCGATGTATTTTCTATAAGTGAGCACTTTAAATATATATAAAACAATATTTTTAAACTTTATATATAATTTAATATAAGCCGATCATGATCATTTTGATTTTACCACAATAGGCAGGAAGGCTATGGCTATTGCCCAAGGCCTCAAGAAGTCTTAAGACGTACCTGCTTGTGCACATGTCGCTACAGGTTGCTACTGGAGAGATAAGGTTATTTTATTAAAAGATAATGTGTGGATATAAATGAACGATCTCTTTTTCTCTCTCGCTACTGCTAAAGAATTTAAACTAAAAATTCTGTGAATCTTACGAAAGGAATGCAGAACTTCGTTCCCTTTTTCCATACCATTAAGAAGTTTAAGAAACATTTGATTATTTAAGAAAAAATTTATAAAATGTCAGTATATTGGTCAAGTGACTCAATTTAAGTACTTAGGCATCATTGTAAATAATAGTGGTGGCATAAAAATTGAAATCAAAAGTAGAATCAAGATGGCTAACAAATGTCATCACTAATTGCGAAACCAAATTAAATCTAAATACATTATTGGAAAAAAATACAATTATGCAATCTTTTGTAAGACCAATTGTTTTATACGGCAACGCATGCTGGACAATTAACAAAGAAGACGAAGTGAAACTGATGACTTTCGAGACAGAAATCTAGAGAAAAAAATTTTGGTACAGTTAGATAAAAAGTAATCTGACGAATACAATACAACCATGAACTGCTATCGAAATACAGAGAACCCAACATAGTCTAAGTGATCGAATCTTTCCAAATAAAGTGGATGGGACATGTATTTCGATAAAGCAATAAAAATCCGTTTAAGAATATGTCTTTCCAAACTCCATAGGAAAAGAGGAAGACCGAGAACAAGTTGGATGGATAAAGTAGAAAAGTGGTTGAAGGATTTGGGAGTGAACCGAAGGAAAAATAGAGCATGGAATAGATCAAGATGGTGTAAGCTGTCTGGGACAGCCTTGGCCGTTAACCGGCTGTAGAGCTCGGAAAGAAGTATATTCATGATTTCTCACCGCATAAGTTTCATAAAATTTTTTAGCAGGTTTTCTGAAGATATTTTTAATGTTTTTAAATCTAAAGTTTTAAGGCTTTTGAGCTTAATATGCAAATATGCTTTAATTTATGTATTTACAATGTTTTTTTAATCTTTTTCACGCGTGATCGTGTGTGTATTTGGCCTGAGTTCTATAAAATAATTGCATACTAGAAACAATGCTTGCAATTTGATTACCTGGTTTTAATTTGCGTTGCACATTTAAGCGACACGAATATCATTGGCGACGAACTTCGTTATTTTGAGCCATGGTCAAGTGACAAGGACGAAACCCTAGAAGGCCCTTCTCTAAAGTCCCACACCACTCAAACGATCGGACTTTGAGCTTCGACAAATTTAACGTGCATCAGCCCTCTAGATGGCGGGATTTCAGTGATTCTAGGACTCAAACCATCGACAGAACAACGCTGGAGATGATTTCGTGACCACTGGGTTACCGTGACTTCACAATGTTTCCGGAGTTTTTTACTACAGGTATACCGACATTAGAATAAAAAGAGGAAATAATTTCTTATTGATTTTAATTTCTTTAAAAAAGTTGACTCGTATGAATCAAATGCTAAATCAAACTCTTTACTTGCTCTTAGACACCTAACTCAAATGTACAACTTAAATTTCTTTCTTTTAAGATCTGAACTAGAAAATGGAAAGATAAGTTGAAAAGTTACATTCGAGTTTTAAACAATATTAAGCTTCGGTATCTCCGTTTATGACTTTGAGAAACATATCTCCTTTATGAAGAGAAAAGGGCATAAAATTAATTCGATCATTTTCTTCAATGATAGAATGTTTTATGCATTCTTTTTCTCTCTCTTTTCATTTTGCGGCATAAGAACGATTGGAGGATGATGGGTTGTTATTGTCGAGGGTTGTTGCTGAAACTTCTACACATCGCCAATAGAGTCTTGACAGATTTATCCTTCATTTGGCGCTCCACACCGCCGTTCCTGCTCTGCAGAGGCAAAACAACTCCAGCACACTACTCAAAAATGTTGTCCACTACTTTGCCGCCATTCCTTTTTTTGCAATAGGAGTTTCAAGAATAGACGCAAAAGGTAAGAAATGACTCAATTGCACTTAACTTCCTTCTCCATAGCCTCGATTGTTTTTTTCCCCAATTAATTTGAAAAAAATGGTAAGAAATTATTACAAATACTTTCTTTAAGGTATAGAAAAGTCTATGTTGCTATACATTACGTATTTTGTTTCTCTATCTTTTAGAAAATAAGGTAGAGTTTTAATTTTTATTATGTAATATCTGAATAATTTTTTTTTACTTAAGTTCTAAAGTAATTTTTTTTAATACATTAAGATGACAATATCGTTCACATTAGAGTAATGAATTTGAATTTTAGTGAGATAAGACAGCTTTTTCAATAATTAATGGAAATGTATTTATAAATAATACTTTTTTGAAACCGGATAACTTGGAACTATTCAAATAACAATGTTTTTTTAATAAAGCATATTTCTAAAGTAAAGTAATTTATTAAACTAATTAGTTGTTTTCTCTGATATATATATATATATATATATATACCTTTAAAGATGATAGTTAAATTAAATTGAGGAATTGAAATTAATAAAAGGTTTTAAGCCCCTGATTGTTTCTAGTGTTGTTGGTCATATTCCGTGTATCCTCGAAGTAGATTGTATTTCGTAAAAACATTTAATAAACCATGTACACTGACAGAAACAATTAACAAGTACTAGTAACAATTTTCTTCTCATATATCGGTCTTTCTCTTTATTTTTCCATATGTCTTAAAAGTTTTAACCGTATTCAGGTTCTTTGTTTTCAATAAACAATGGTTATCAGCCCTGCGCTCAATACATGGATACCTTTGTACAAAATACTTTTTTAAATCAACGTTGCTTACATAAAAAAAATCAGAATTTTTCTTTTTTTCTCCTATATTCTAAGATATATTTCTATAAAGGTTTCTCCATATATTTTGGAGTTAATTGGAGTTTCTTTTTTGAAATATTCAGATGCCTATTTTTCTTAAATATTCGAATATAATTTTATATATATACTGTTTCCACTGTATAATCAAAACTTTTAATATTCTCTCTGATACTAAAATTTCCAGAATTTTATTCTTTACTACAAAATATAAATGTTACGGGCAAAGTTGAATTCTGGCGTTCTGTATTTTAATCCAAGCATTTTATAGAATGCCGATTCTCTCCTTCACAGCATCTGTATATGTGTAATTCAAAGGCTTTGACAATTCCTAGTCCATTTATTGTTAAAAGTTCTCTTCATGTAGAAGAACATTCTAATTAATCGAAATTGTATACTTTCTTTACTAAGAATTTCATTAAAGCGGTCAATTAACTTGACATGCATGAACAGAAGAGTACTGGTTCTTCTTGTTGACTGCTCTGTATTCACTCATAGTTTTTAGTAAGGTAATGTGTTAAAGCATAAACAATTTGGTTATTACAACTGAAATTGTAAAATGGATAAAACGTGATCAAATCACATCCTGTGGAGATAGTAAATTTTCTTCTTTACAATCTTAATGAAGTATTTTAAATACGAATATATAATCGGGTTTTTTTTTCAAAAAAAAATTAAAATTGTTTGTGTGTTGTAGAACTAGTTAAGTAGTAATTTTAGTTTAACTAGCATGATATGCCTATAATGCTTTCTAGAGTAATATTTTAAAAATGGATGAAAATGCATTTTGTGTTGACTTATTTTATAAGATCAGTTATCAAGAGTAATTGAGATTTGTTATTATTTATTTCTTTGTTAAAAAGGAAAAGTAAATACCAAATAAATAGTTTATTCGCCTAGATCTATTTTATTTTTATGTTTAAAAATAGATTAAAGGGATCCAATTAAAGATAAAATTTCCAATTCATACTCGAACTTATTCTTTCGAATTATCGAAAGTTTGGAATTAAAAACATGGTGAATTAATCTTTGAATCTCATGTTCTATAACGTAAGAAATCGAGGAAATAAAAGGATGTAAATGCTTCAATTTAGAGAGTCAGTTATTATGCATTTACTTCTTGGCGACGACAGCAATGCTTAAGAAAGCAGCAACTAAATTACAAATGCAACTGATTTTCAGTACTTAAAACTTCTTCACCCCCCCCCCCAAACAGTCTACAAAGTTATGTCGGATGAGTACAATGCAAATGAAAAAATTAAAAGAAAAAAACCTTTTTTAAAAAATAAGCTTTTATTTCAGAGCGCTAAAAACAATAAAATAAACTTATCCTTTAAAACCCTTTTTACTATCAACTTATAACGTCATTACAGAATTTATATGATATTAAAACTTGTCGCAAGATATAAGTACTCTTATTTACTTAGTTTGAAATTTTTAAAAATTAAAATCAATCGTATGAAGTTATTTAATTTCCTTTTTTTCAACACAGGTAAATTTCGCGACAAGTTTTTATATCATATAACATCTGTAAATGTGATAAGTTGATAGTAAAAAAGTTTTAAAGAAAAATTTATTTTATTCTTTTTATCGCGTTTAAATAAAAGTTTGTTTTTAAAAAAGTTTTGTTAATTTTTATTTATGTTTTACTTTTTAGTTATCGCTCTGGACAGGTTTCTCAACCTGTTCATCTCATTGAACGCTTCTTCGCCATCCCTGGTTTAGCTGAATCAATTCTCGCAAAAAGGGTATTAAACGAAACACACAAAAAAGATTTAAAATCCGTAATTTTTAACCTATTTTTTTAATCTTCATACAGATCTTGGGTAATAATGTTCTACACACACAAAGAAAAGTTTCGTGAGATTATCTTCATAAATGACGAAGTTATTAAAAGTTTAATTAAAATTTTGAGTATCTTTTGAAATATCGTAAACAAAAAACTTTTCGACATTTTATTTTTTAAATGACTGATTCTAAAAGAACAAAATATGAGCTGTTTTAGTACGGATTGTCGATTTATTTAAACGAAAATATTTCATGCATAATGATTTAGACATCATTTTCTTGAAAACGTATCGATCTTGACTCATTAAAAAAATCGTAAAAAATACAAATATTAGTATTTTGAAAAAAAATTGTACCGCAGTGGCGAAACAAATGATCTTTCCGATTGTTTAATTATTTTTTCTCTGAGTTTAAAAAAAACTAGATTGCTGTTTAAAAAACGTTAAAACTCAGAAAAAAATCCTTCTTGGTTCTTCATTTTGCGTCGCTGAGCATACCTAAATGAACAGAGCACAAATGTAAAACAAATATGAGTTTTAAAGTTTTTAATTAATATCTTTTTAACTGATAGCAATATATAGGGATATAAATGGTCAAAACATACATTGTCATCCAAATTAAACCCGTATACAAAATTTCAGCTCAAACGGTTGAAGACATCATTGTCAAAATTGAGTTGCAAGATTCTACCCGACTAAATTACATACATACATACAGAGTGAGTTAAATAAAAGCTTGTAAAAATGGCCAGTATAGACCAGGCATTTTTGTCCAGTGTGTTTAAAAAATCCCCCAATCGTTTCATTGATCCTTGTTTCATTGATCCTTGTTTTAAAGCTCATCACATACACATCAATAACTATAAAAATATTTGTAATTATAGCAATACATTCATATATATGTATAAATTATTATAAGGAGATATTTTATATAGAGTATTA
>BMAO01027349.1:0-27544 GCA_019973975.1 Trichonephila clavata
GAAGTCCCTATAGAGTTGTAGAACGGTTTTCCAAAGTGAATTACAGAGTTCAGCATGTCGAGCATCTGAGAAAGAAATTTAACACGCATGTCAACCGAATGATTCCTTTTATAAAAAGATTTAAATATTTGCATTTGAACAATTTGGATGAAACTATAACAGTAGATACAGAAAAAAAAATGTTTGTGAGGAACAGAGATATAATTTAAGGAATCGTGTGAATTCGAATATTTAGATTAAACTTATTACAGTGTTTCAAAATAAATAAATTAAATTCATACATAAAATTTAATGTTTACTTTGTTCATATTATTGTCGACATTTTGTTATCGAAGAAGGGTCCATGCTTATCTTAAAATACTTCAAAGATTGTTGTCGGGTAGATTGTAGGAATTCATTTTGTATCAATGAGAATTAATTGTATTTATTATGTTGGTACTTGTATAAATATCAATATTATATACATTCATGTTTTTTTTTTAAATTTGTTTTTGTCACTCATATGCTTTTGCATGTATGTTATTTCAAAATATATACTGTGGACACAAGGTACATGTCTACAATAAGTCAGGAAATATAGAGAAAGGTCTCTTGTATAACTCATAAATCAGTGAATTACTATTTTAGCTATGTGTGTAGTCCCACACATGCTCCATGTGTTTTTTTTAGTATGCTCATTCTACGTATTTTGTTATTGTGTTTCATTTATACATTATCTCTTGTGAATTTCATTGTTGCTTAGAAGTATTAAATTTTGAGCTATTAAACGTTGGTTTTATCATGTTATTATAATCAAATATATGTTTTTCTTGTTTCTTGCAACCTACTTATTGAATACTTATTGTGGATGTATTATCATTTATGTTTATTTCTGAACTTTTATTGTTTTCGCCAGTACCTTATGATAGTGTAGAAGAAAGTAGCTATTTTGCCATTATTATTCTTAATTACAATTGTGTTTTATGAATTTTAATAATATTCGAGATGGTTGTTTGTTTTATTCTGTGTTGGCCATCGCACTAGTAAAATTTTATTCACACTAAAGGAATTTCTATGATATGTTTAAAGTATAGTTACTAGTATTGTGTTCTTGTACTCTCGTTTTAGAATGTTTTGAGTAGTTGAGTTTCAATTGTCCATAAATTGGGTATTCAGTTTTTTTTTTCTTTCGGTTTTGTCGATTTATGAATTTTTCTCTCTCCCTCCATGATGTACCACTCGGTATAAGTGTTGATTGATTAAGTGAAGTTAGTTTTGATTTCGTGTTTTTGGTTCATAATAATTTTTTTTATGAAAATTCTTGGTCATATTATTTAGTATTGAGGTAGATAAGTCTTGTGTTCATTCTGTACTTATGGAATTGTTTTGAATACTTAGTGGGTTAGAGCATGAAATTTTTTTTTATAAGTTGAATTTCATTATGTGAAGAGTGTTGATTACAATTGAGTTAAGATTGTTCGTGATATATTTGAATACTGATGCGAATTATTTCCGGAAGTTATGTTTATCGAATTGTTAAAGAGGTACAGGAAACTGTTGTCATTATAGTTGTATTAGAATCTAGCGGGTTATGTGAATTAATTCCGGAAGTTATGTTTAGCGAATTGTTAAAGAGGTACAGGAAATTGTTGTCATTATGGTTGTATTAGAATCTAGCGG
Source organism: Trichonephila clavata (assembly GCA_019973975.1). NCBI lineage: Eukaryota > Metazoa > Arthropoda > Arachnida > Araneae > Nephilidae > Trichonephila > Trichonephila clavata. Next base: position 1,660 of record BMAO01027349.1, read on the forward strand.
GTTATGTGAATTATTTACGGAAGTTATGTTTAACGAAGTATTGGAAGAAGAGATACAGAGAATTGTTTTATGAGTTTGTGAATTAAGATGATTATTCAGGTATTAGTTAAGTGATTTAGTAGAAATGATTGAGAATTAGAGTTTCAGTTGTCGAGTTAGTTCTGTTTTTGAGAGATAGTTAGCTGTTTGTAGCGTTAGTTAATTGTTAGCGGATCGTATTGGTTATAAGGTTTTATGGCTATGTTGTTTGAGAGTCAGTATTCGAGTTGCCGATAGTCGATTTTGGTGAATTAGTTATAGTGATGGGAATTAATAATTTTATTATTGAGCAAATTTTTTTTGTGTCTGGTGTTGATGACATGCGAATCGCTCTGTTCAGTGCACAATTATAGCACTCAAAGGTTAGAGTGAAGTGTTTCGTTTTTTTTTTTCTCGCCTTCTATTTTTTTATATATAGACTTAAAATCCATTTTTATTAATGGCCACAATTTTAATAATCTCGTCTACTTTTAGTAATAAATTTTTTTGTTTCTTAACCTTGGGTTTGCATCCTGATCACATGCATATTCATCGTTTTGTAATAAGGAAAATGCACGCCTAAGTTATACTATTCGTACGCAATTCTCATGGTGAATTTGTCATTCCTTTATGCTATTGATTTTGTTGTACGTTGTATTTCAAATGCATGCTTAATTTAATTAGTACTCAAGGCTCAGGGTGAATTTATGATTCCTTATGCTCATTGACTTTGATGTACGTTGCAATTTCTTATGTAATCATGCCATATTGTTATCATGTCGAATTTCGATGTTAGGTGATGCAATGTTGTGATGATTTTCTGTTTTTTTTTGCATTATACTCATAAATAATAATAATAACTTATCTAAACTTGTTCTCACAAATTGTTACAATCTCACACTGGAAAATAAATTTTTCTAATCCCTTAAAATGGTGGATATTTTTTGTGTACATTATTAGCTAATAATTTTCTTCATCATGTCGTTCTGCGATGATCAGTGAGAAGGAGGAGTTGGCATAATTATACAAAATATCTGTTTAACTTTCATGCCAGACATCGGAAATGTTGTTTTTACCCATTTTACTATGCATATATGTCGCGCCAAAATCTGTGTCACAATCAATTTTTTAAGTATTTACTTCTTGTATCTTTATATATATATCACTTGTTTTATTTATATTACATATTAATCACTGCTGTGTTATGTACACAATTATACTGTTACAATGTTTTCGTGAGTGCAATTCTTTTGTGTAAATTATGCGGTAGCCCAGATCTCATCTCAAAATTCGAATTGTATGAATTTTTTTTCTTTACAAGACGTTCTATTGTACTACATTTGTTTGGCAGAAACGGAGGCAGGGGATGGTCGGTGTGGTATTCAAACGAAAGTCCCGGCCCGTCAAGAAGTTAGTGGGGAGGGAGAAAGTGAAATGGAAAATAATGAGTTCACGTGTTGTGTGTGTAGAACATTTCCGTACTTATTATAATCTCTTTTGGGAGTATTTTTTTCATTAAGGTCGAGCTGGAATGCAACTCACGGACAACAGGAAAGGAAAATTTTCCCCTTCGCCATGGCGTCAGGATGACAGGCCAGCCACATTCATCAGGTTCGGGAGCTGTCAAGATTGACGACCTCCAACACAAGGGAGCAGAGGAGACAAACGTTTAAAGGTTTCTACAATGCCGCGAAGTCAATAAGAGAATTCAACAATAGGCTACCCATTAGGGCGGCTACATTCTTCCAGGGTGGTGTTTTTCACCCCTCTTCAATTCGTCAAACGACAGGACATAATTGTCGTTATTTCTTCACCTTCACAACAGACTTCCTACTGCACTTGGCACTAAAAGGCTCAATCGTCGGGATCAAGGATTCCCCCTCCAGTTTTTTTTTTCCCTCTCCTGCAGTTGTTTTTCCAAGATTTCATCGTGTCAAGAAGATCCATTTCCGGCTCGCTGTTGGACTATTACTATTGTCATTTAATCACTCCCATTTCAGTTTTGTATGTCTACTGCAAAATATGTGTTATTTTTTTTCTCTCTTTCCAGGTGTTTGTGAGTCTGAAAGGGGGGAGGAGTGATGGGTGGCTTGGAGGCTGGAAGGCTTAGATGCTGATCGGGTTTTAAGATGGTCCCTAAGACACATGCAATTTGTGTGTATTCCCCTTGTTTCTTGTTGACAGGATGTTGTCGCATTCCTTAGTTGAGGGGGTCACAACGGCTGGTCAGCAAAGTTGAATGAACTCATAATTTGGAAGAGTCGTCGCGAAATTTGTGACTCTGCGCTTGGTTCCTGACCAATGGTTAGGCAGGACCAAAGTGCGTGCGGATGAAAAAGGGGGTAATTTGCCTCCACTTAAAAGGAGGAACCGGGACATTTCTCGGCAGATATTACGCAGATTTTACACAGATTTACAGAGATTTAGAGAGAGATTTTACAGATTAGCAGAAGACCGATTACCATGATTTCAGATTAAGAGAGTTGAATTTAGGCCGTCCAAGTACCACCCAGCTCCATGCCTCCGTTTCAGATAAGTGGAATGTTGCTGTATTCTTATTCTAAAAATTGAATAGTGTAATTATTTTAACTTAGTAATGTTTTAAACATAATAAACGAATTTAACTTCATTGTTTTATTAATTGAGTTTTAAAGTACTAACCACTAATATGATGCAGACATAAGTGAAATTAATCGAACCTGCGTAAGACATAATATGTTAAATTAATGAAGTAATTGTAGCGCTGCATCAGTACATATTACAATCAGAATGTAAATTTTGGAAAAATTAAATTCTTAGAAAATTTTTATGAGAAAATTTTTTTAAATATAATTCAGACAAAAATTAAATCTCGGAATTAGTTATTTTAATCCCGGGATTTCCGGATTAGAAAAAACACCGGAATCCCGGGGCTGAAAACCCTACTAGATATCTTCCAAAAATTCTAAAAGCCTCTGACACCGGACATCCTGAGGGTGGAAGAAATGTCCGTTTTCTGACCCCCCTCGTGATGGGGAGAATGTTACAGATGAAAATAAGGGAAAACATATGAAATTTCACGGTTTAACACACACATCCTCCTCAAACCCTTCATGGTTCAACACGTAAGAAAACTAACAATTAACCGTATACAGTACAAAAAAGTTAATAAGATACATTAAATATAATACCAGATTCACAATAGTTTGAAAAAATTTCAAAATATAATTCAGACAAAAATTCAATCCCGGGATTTGAAAAAAAAAACACCGGGAGCCGGGGCTGCAAACCCTAATTTGAAATACGACAGATTTTATGCGCATCAGCACTTCTATACGGTGCGTCTTCAGAGGCACTAGGCTCGAATTCATGATATGCCAGCCGCGAGTCCATAATCTTGACCTCTAGATTACCGTGGCCACCTCTATACGGCGAATCGCTGCTCTTGTGGAATAATAATATATATGTCCCCTTCAGAATTATCTTCTGGAATGATTTCGGTAAGGGGGGGGGGGTTCATATATATTTTTCTTGCTAACCTTATCTAATCTTTTGCCCAGTACATGTACTTCAGTTGAGAAACATTTCTTTTTTTTTTAAGCCAAAACAATTAACAAACAAAACCTTAAGGGACTAAAAATATCGTGTTGTTATAACCTTTACATAAATTGCATATATAGCCTTACGCAAAAAAAAAGTTTATGTTTTCTTACACATTTTTCCTTAAAATTTAAAGTCTTCAAGAACTTTGCAAGAGAATCCAAAGTTTTTAAAATTAAAACGTTCCAGTCCCATATAATTGCCTGGTGCTTTCTTAAACAGCTTCATTTAAGAAACTTCGAGAAGAAGAAAGAAAAAAAAGGAGAATCCTCTCTTTTTAAAACGCAAATGTCTTATTAACATGCAAGTTCATTCAACCACTTCGTTTCCTCCCTATGACCGAAAAGAAAGAAAAACAAAATCCGAACCATCTTGTCCGACGAGCTCCCGTTGATAAGGAACGGGAATTCGAGCAACACGTGAGCGAGAGCAGAGCACGAATTTCGGATTCCCGTCACATAAATGCGAATGTTGCTACTTTTCATTCCCATAAAATCTCAGGTAAATTATGAAAAATAAAAAGAGCAAAAGAAAAGAGAGACTGGAAGTCGTTCCGAAAAACATTAAAATTAAGAGTAATGCGAGAATAATAGGCCCAAAAAAAGCGCTAACTTAATTTATATGTGAAATGATGATTATTGTTTACAATGATGAATGTGGAAACGTGAATATTTAAAAACAAGTTTTTTTTTAATGCTGATATCCACAGCGAGTGAATCTATTCAGGTGTACATTTCCATTTAATAATAAAAAAAACTCTTCTTAAAAAATTAATAATACTTTATTTTTTTCAATATTCGAATGAGTTTGTCAAAGTGTATTGATCCCTAAATAATATTTTTAGAATATTCGATGATGGATGGGTATAAAGAATAGATACTTCTTAGTAATTAGTATGCAGAAAACAAATTTTTCTTCTCGTACTTCCCTTGAAAAAAAGGTCAGACTGTTTTTAAAGAATTTATATTTCCGGTCGGAGCATTCGAATGTTTCAGTGGCAATGCCCTGAGCGGACACTTGGAATTTCATATTCTCGTTCTTTATCAGTCTCTGTAACTCGAGGATTCAATGCAAAGATAACACACAGGCTAAAGAGATAAGGCTTAAGTTTATGCGGCCCGCAAAAATATTATTTTCGTCAAAAAGTCATTTGAAAAGGGGATTTTTTTTTAAAAAGAAATATTTTATAAAAAAAGGATAACGTAAGTGCAAATACAACGATAAAATGCTTGTTTTCTTCTTGAAGATTGAAGTATCTTTTTTTTTTTTTTTTTTTGCCCCATTCTTTTCAATTTCGTAGGAAAGATTATTCCCGGTGAGATAACTTCCAATGCTGGCTAAAAGCGAATGTTAGTAACTTGATCCGTGACTGGAAATCCATTTTACTATAGAAGTATAAACAGCTGTTTGCTGCAATGAAAATAATTCCGCATAAGTGGAAATATTTTTATGTAAAATTTTGTAATGCTCTTAAACCTGATTGACAAATACTTGTGAAAGCATTTAGTATGCTTACTAAATTTTTGTCATAAAATCTTTCTCGAGTGAATCATCTAATCCGTTGCAATAAATTTGTAATAAAAGGGATGCATCGCATGCATGCGGTTATAGTGAAAAAAATTATTATTAATCAGAACCAATATGAGTCGAGTGAGTAAGTGAATATTAACATCGAACTGTTCAGCAACTCGAGGGCTTTTGGAGACGGACGTCGTAAATTTGAACCGTGATCAAGTGACGAGGACGACACCTGAGCTGGCACCCACCTCTCCCAACTACCACACCACACAAACAGGAGGATGTTTGACCTCTTGACAGATTTAACGTACATCGCTCCTCTACACGGCGAGTCTTTAGTGGTACTAGGCTCGAACTCACGAATGCCTGCCATGATCTGATACCTTGACCACTTGGCTACCACGCCATTCAAAATGTGTGGAAAAGATGTTCTAAGGTATGGATATTAAGAAAAAACAAAATTAAAAAAGAATAATTTCAAAATGTAATATTACCAAGAAATTGAATTTTTGAAAAAAGGGACTTAATCCACGTCAGATGATTTTAAACTGAAAATAAAATTATTTTTCGACAAAATAAATAAATAATCAGATGTGAAGATTTCTTTGATTAGAGTCTACAGTAATACCTCGACTTACGCGGTTTTCAAGTGGCAGCGGTAGCCAAGTAGTCAAGGCATCGGATCATGGCTAGCGTGTCATGAGTTCGAGCCCAGTATCACTGAAGACTCACCGTGAAGAGGAGCGATGCACGTTAAATCTGTCGAGAGCTCAAACGTCCTCCCGTTGGTGCGGTGTGATAGTTTGGAGAGGGGGTGTCAGCTCAAGTGTCGTCCGTGTCACTTGACCATGGCTCAAAACTACGCGGTCCGTCGCCAAAAGCCTTCGCGTAGCTGAACAGTGGGATGTTAATATTCCCTCTCTCATTCCATGATCTGATACCTTGACCACTTAGCTACCGCGACCACCCAAATGTGTGGAAAAGATCTACTAAAGCCGAAGTGGGCATTAAGTCTATCGCGATCGACCGGTGGACCGTCAAGATATTTTGGGGTGACCGCTTCCCTAATACCTAATAATAATTCCATCATACGAAGGTCTAGAAATACTGTTTTTTTTGTTCGTTTTGCCGTGCCCCAAATTCTCAACAGATTTTGGAAAAATTAAAAAATAGTCTAAAATGTGGTTTATCGATATCCAATTTTACGAAAATAAAATAAATTTAAAAGGAAAACTAATAAGAAGGGAATAATTAGTTATTTTATCAGTATTAAAACTTTTAAATACATGCATGAAGCTTTAATTGCTCTAAATATTCCATCCAACGCTTTTTTTCCCCCGTTAGATTTTAAGCCGCGCACGATTTTCAGTAGCATTAACATTGGGTAAAAAGTGCAGCTTAGATTCGAGTAAATACGGTATTTTAAAAAAATGCGAAAGAAAAAGAGAAAAAAAAGTTGAATGATAAGAGAAAATTTCGTTGAATAGAAAATGCACTTCACGAAGAAAATAGTAAAATGTTCTTGGTTCCAGGAAAAAGTTCGCGAATTGGAGAAATTCTTAAAATGGAGGTCCGATTGTATTGCATACTTTCTTTTAGCTCACTACACCTTCGCCGTTGGGTGGACCGCAACACCATGAAAAAATCAGTAGTCCGTACTCTGGAATAGTCTGCCCATCCCTGTTCTAAGGTATGGAGATTAAGAAAAAAAAATATTAAGAATAATTTCAAAACTCAATATTGGCACAAAGAAATGGAATTTTTGAAAAAATGGACTTAATCTGCTTCAGACGATTTTAAACTCAAATAAAATGATTTTTCTACAATATGAATAATCAAATGTGATGATTTCTGATTAGAGAATACAAAAATACCTCAACTTAAGCAATTTTTAAATCTCGTTGTTTCATCTTTTTCTTTTATATATATATATATATAAGCCCTTTTTTTCATTACTGAAGGCGTAATTAGTGCCGAGCCTGGTGAAATTGGTAATGTGATTGAAGATGTTGTTGATCTTGCCAGGTAAATAAATTTAGAAGAAATGGATAGTGATGACGTTCAAGAGCGGCTAGATTCTCACAATTAGAGTTGACAATTGCTTAGTTCTTAGAAATGTATGAATAAGAGCAAGCCATTGAAGAGCTTGAGTCTTTGGATCCAGTTCTATCAGAAGATCAAATGATGGTTGGTAATTTGACAAAAGGCATCAATTTAATTGAAAAAAGGTTCCAAAGGTTTTAGAAAATGTAAAATCCAACAAAGAGCGTATTTATTTTCAAAAACAAAACTGTTATTTTTTATGCTTGTTATATTTTATGATTTGTTATATTTTTGCTTGTTATATTTTATGATTTGTTATATTTTTGCTTGTTATATTTTATGATTTGTTATATTTTTGCTTGTTATATTTTATGATTTGTTATATTTTTGCTTGTTATATTTTATGATTTTATAAAACCTTCTGCATCAAAATAACTTTGGTTTGAGAGTTTTTTCTATTTGTGTTATAAGATTTTATTAAACATTTTTTTTCCTCTAAATTATTATTTTCTTTCGTCTCGGTCCCAACTAGAAATAAATTATACATAGAACGTCATTTATCCGAATGTTTATTATCCGGAGCGTCAAATATCCGAACCAAAGTCTGGATACGTTTCCAAGCATTGCGATGCTCAACAGTTGTTTCACGTGAGGCCAAGTGGCCGCAGTAGCCAGGTGGTCTAGGCATCGGATTGTGGTTAGCATCTCATGAGTTCGATCCCAGTACCACTGAAGACCCGCCGTGTAGCGGAGCGACGCACATAAAATCTGTCGAGAGCTCAAACGTCCTCCCGTTGGTGTGGTGTGGTAATTAGGAGATGGGGTGCCAGCTCAATGTGTCGTCCGCGTCACTTGACCATGGTTCAAAAATTCGCGGACCGTCCCCGAAAGCCCTCATGTAGCTGAACAGTGGGACGTTAGTATTCACTCACTCGCGTGAGGCCAAAAGTGACAGGAAAACCCAAGGTGAGGGATATTTGGGGAATTTCAGTTGGGTGATTTCGTAATATTCTGCGCAGAGTATTAGGTCAGTTTGTTTCCAAGTGAGGGAGTGTATACGTTCTCTTTTGTTGAGTTGTGAATTGCAATGGCTTTTAATTTAAAACGGAAATCCAACGACTTGAACTTAGAGAAAAAACTTGAAATATTGAATCGTCTCGCGAAGGGAGAAAGTGAGGCGTCTCCAGCACAGTAATTTTGGAAAGGCAACTGTATCTGTGTGTAACATAAAAAAAAGCAGAGAAACCATTTTAAATTTTGCAACGAAACTTGACTCTGAACATGCGCGAAGAAAAGGAAAACCACGAGGGAAGCAAACGAAGAAGAAAGTTGATTTCAAGTGCTAAATGATGACGAGATTGTGACTTCCTTGCAAGAACCCGACCCTGTCGACGATGAAACGGATGATGACAAGGACAACAACACCGAAAGTATCAAGGGTCCATCAAATATTGAGGCGTTTTCTGCGTTAGTGACTGCTATGGAGTGGTATGAACAACCATCAGAGTGCTGTCCTACTCAACTACTGCCGCTCAAGAGAATCAGAGATCTTGCAGTGAAAAAAAACAAGGTGTACAATGGTGTATTGATACAGCGAAAAATAAGTGATTACTTTCCACAATAAAGGTAAAATTGCGACATTTTGAACCTATTTTGTTTTTTCTTTAAGCACGTTTCCCGCATATGATGACCCATCCGGTTTAGTGGTTGGCTACGCTGACTACGGTGCCGTAGGGTCTCGGTTGGAATCCTGGAGAAGGCATGGATGTTTGTGAGTGTTACTCTAAATAGCCGTCCAGCCGCAAGTCCTCACCTTAATGTAATCTACTTATTCCAATGTAAATTTCTTAAATTATACCATCTTTATACAGTCTGTTCACACATTTTAATGCAGCAAAGGGCTAAGGTAAAGCTGAACCCATGTAACCCCCAGTTTTTAAAGATTGGAGTTTGAGCTTCCCTGCGGGAAGCAGGTGCTCCGTCAAGCATTCAACTTATAAGTCCTCTCGTGAAGTTGGAGAAAGGGGAAGAGGTGGGAGGCCCCTGACTACCCCTAGGGTTTTCTCTCTCAAAATTGGAATGGAACCGAGCAAAATTGTACTGTCGCTTGAATGGTGCTCAAAGCTAAGGCAAACGACAGACGTAAAAGTCTAGCCCTTAGCTGCGATGAATTTTGTGGACCTTGATCTAATGTTACTGTCGATCAGGTGGCATAAGCAACAACATATTGCAACATTTCATAATCTCAGCTCTCTCTCCCCGCACAACTGAATCTGTCTGATCACAAGCTTTTTTTCCCGTTTTATAGTGCACTTCGACAGTAGGTTTATTTTAAATTTAGTGCTAAAGAAGTTGCTGAAAGCACTTGATGTTTTTTCTTGTAACTATTTTGCAGGCGTCCTATCATCAAATAAATGATTAAAAAGGGATAAAATATCTCTGTTTTATTTTTTTTTTTAAATGGCTTTCACCTTTTTACCATAAAAAAGTTCAAATACCTAAGTTAATATTTTATTTTATTTTTCTCTTCATCTATATAAAAGTGAATATTTTTTCCGCAAAAGGTAAGTTTTGAAATTCAGAAAAGGAAAAAAAAAATTTATTTTTTTTCAATCTACCTTAATCTTTTGACTGTCAAGTTATTTTTATGATTTAAGTATATATAAATTGTTGAAATTTTTTAATGTAAAAATCAAATGTTTAGTATAAAATAAAATATTCTCAGTAGTTAAAAATTGATATTTTGAACTACACACACAAATGAATAAAAATTTTAGGTTTTATAGCAAATGCTTCGCTTGAAGTGACTACCGCACACCGGGGCAGAGGTAAAGTTCACTTCTAGTAGAGCATTATTTTCTAAAAAATATAATAATAAAATAAATATAAATAAATGTAAATGAATACCTATTATTAGTCCAGTAATTCAGTTTTGTATAGTGCAACTGGAAAAACTTTCCCAAGCACAGATCAATTCCTCAGTCATTACACCAGAATCGTGTTTCCTTCCTTACCTTTTTTCCCATTTGCATCCCTTTTAAAACACTTTTATAAGTTTCACTTGTATGTAACGGAATCTTTGAACTCGATTTTTACCCACTTTAAAAGGTCAGATTAATTCGAAATTTTGCACACTAGTCAAAAACCGACGACAATACAATAACTTCAAAATTTTGTTCCATTTCCCTGATCAGGACACCAGGAATAACGATATCCTGATTTGGTGATCCATCAGGATCCATATACCACTTCCAGATTTGGCAACTTATTGCATATACCATTTTCAGATTTGGCGACTAATTCCTGATTAAGTGACTAAAAGATTAAGGTGCAACGCCTAAAACGAATACACACTTTGGTTTAGAAATAAAACAAACAAAAAATTGTTCGTTATATGAGCAAGGGTAGATTGGGTGCGTCAGCTATTTCTTACCATAATGTAAACAATTGTCTAGTTTTTCTGAAAATGAAAATTAAAAAAAAAGACTCATGCATGGGAAAAAATAATTTATGTTCTAAATGTTAAATGTTTTTTATTTTTACAAAGCAATACGTTTAATATATAAAGATTTTTGGTGTTGTAAAAGGGGTTTACATTATCGTGTCTGCTAATTTTCAATGTTTTATTGTGTATACCTTTAATCCTTTATCAATGAATCAAGATCGATAGAAATAAATAATTTTAATATCAAACATCTTCTGTGTAACTTTTACATAATAATATGAGCATGAAATAAAGCGTTGCATGTTACGAATTAAAGGGAAATAAACATCTGCATTTACTTTGTTAAAAGTTTTCTTTCTTATTTCTTTACTGGAAATAGCATTGCTAAGCCAATGCAATAAAAGAACAATTGAAAAAGTTTTTAATGAGTGATAAGTTAAAAAAGCTCCCAACTTCTTGAAGGAAAAATCAATGTGAGAGCCACTAATTGTAACTAATTTTCCATTGTTTAAAATGCTACTTTCATTTTTGAAGTTTTGTATCAATTTCAATTAATTCGTTTTTCAGAATTTCATTGTGGGAAGTTTTACTAGAGACACTTTTCTTAATACGCTTTTATAAGTTTCACTTGTGAAAAACGGAATTTTTGAACTCTATTTTTACCCACTTTAAAAGGGGTTCAGATTAATTCAAAATTTTGTGCACTTGTCAGGGACCGATGACAATTTCCTAATTTTGTTCCAATGTTCTGATCAAGAATAAGAATTTCCAGATTTGGTGACTTATTGCATATACCATTTTCAATTTGGCGACTAAAGGATTAAGATGTAACTCAAAAAACGAATACATTTCTGGCTAATACAAATAAAACAAACAAAAATGTGTTTTTTATGGGAGAAAGGGGAGAATGGGCGCGCCAACCATTTCTTAGCATAATTGTAAAAAATTGTCTAGTTTTCTGAAAATAAAAAAAAAAGACTCATGCATGGGAAAAATAATTTATGTTAAATATTTTTTTTATTTTTACAAAGCAATACGTTTAGAAGTGATGATACGAATTAATATTATAGAAATTCGTTTAAAAGTAAAAATACGATTGACACTTGATATTTCTTCTTAAAACACTTTGATTTGACCTGCATCTACAGAGACGGAATTTTTGAAATATAACGATACGTGACTGATCCGAAGCCCCGTAAAAGGAGAGAATAAATACCCTTCAGACCCATTAATTAATATCCATTGAAGAGCAAGACTAATTCCTGCAGATTGCAGATACGTAATCCCCCCCCCCCGGCTCCAAATATCAAACTCAAGAATAAATTCAACAAGTAAATCATAGTTTGAAAAACTAAAAAAAACATTCTTTTATTGTGGATCGAACTAAAAAATGAAAAATAAATTATAGTTTAAAAAAAAACTAAAAAACACGCTTTCATAGTGAATCGAACTAAAAAGTAAAAAAATAATTCTTAATATAAGAATAAAATGATTAACGAGAAAGTTAATGTCACTGGGGTAAAAGCGGGGGGTGCTTTGTACTACATTTGTGCACTAACTCGGCATTTCGGAATAGAACTAGTAAGAAATTATAACAATTAATCTAGAGCAACCCACGCTTTTACCGCAATGACATTAATTTTCTAGTTAATCATTTTATTCCTATATTAAGAACTATTTTTTTACTTTATAGTTCGATTCACTATAAAAGCATGTTTTTTAGTTTTTTTAAACTATAATTTATTTGAATATACAATAAAACCTGTTATTGTGCAGTAGATAGGGACTGCACAAAAAATATTCAAAAATTTCTTAAATACTTACATATAACTAACATCTCTGTCGACATACTACAGAATTTTAGAGAGAAATTTACCACATGAAAAAAAAGCTGCCGCATAAAAAAAAATACGTGAAATTATTTACGAAAAGTATGAGAAAGTACTTCCAAGCACGCAATATACAATTAAATTGCAAATGGAAACATTTTAAAACATTTAATTTCATAATGTATACATGGAGAAGTTTTCAAAATGCACATACATAATTTACTGCTGTTGTGTGGTCGTAATTCAAAGCGCGCTTCTTCCTGTAATGAATTAACTGAAAATCGCTTTCATTACTTAAAGATACAATTTGAATTGATTTATTTTTTGGCACCATAAAGTAAGTGATATAAGCTTCTGTGTGACGACGGTCAGTTGCTTGTAAAAGTCACGGTAACCAGATATGTATGATCGAAATTCTTTTTGGAATTTCAAACTCCTTTCTGAATTGATACCTATTTCTTAAGAAAACGCTTTAACAATTTGTTGGAAGCTGGATACCAGCTTATATTTTACCCGCTCTCAAAGAATTTGGTTCTTCTTGACCGTCTTCATAATCTATCAAATCATTTATAATGTCACTGTCATTGAAAGTTTCGTCTTCAATCAAGTGCGTGCTGCTATCGCGTCGAGAAAAAGCAATTTAATGCGCATTTTCGGGAGACTGTTTTTAACAAACGAACAGAGAGTCTTGAGTGGCGACGGTCCGCGTAATTTTGAACCATGGTCAAGTGACGCGGACGACACCTGAGCTGGTACCCCTCTCTTAACTATCACACCACACCAACGGGAGGACGTTTGTGCTCTCGATAGATATAACGTGCATCGCTCCCCAACATGGTGGGTCTTCAGCAGTACTGGTATTGAACTCATGACACGCTAGCCATGATCCGATGCCTAGACCACTTGGCCACACAGAGAGTCTTGAAGTGTACGTATGTACTTTGATAGAAAACATTACAATGGTCCAAAGTTGTTTTCATATACCGCAAATAACAGGTTATACTGTACTTTGCACTGTCTTGTAGGCTCACGTTTCGCAATAGGAGGAATATGTGATATAAATGTCGTTCACTAAGACGGCAGTGTTATCTACTGTAAGTGGTATGCCAACATTCTTTTGTCCAGAGTCTGCATCATCATACTTATTAAAAAAAGCTCTTCAACAACTTGGATTCGAAATTCTATAAATTGTAATACGTTGTATTCGGGTATAACAATAAGATGCATTCAAAAAAATTACCCCGTTTAATACTCGGGTGCGACATTTTAGAGCCTTAATGCCACGCCCGAGATAATTTCGGGCATGACAGTTAACAGGTTAACATGCTTATTCGCACAAGTTAAACTAATAAAAACTTTTAACTAATTCTTGTGAGATGCGGCCTTGATTCCATTAACGTAACTAGTCCAGAACTTTCTAGAGAAGACAAACACTCAAGGCAGACGGAATAAGAATTAAATTACTTTATTTAAATAATTAATTTATAAACGTCTCTTCAGGTAAGAATGACAAAAGTAACTCGCGACTTGAGAGGTAAACAGAATAATAATCAACATATCAGAAACGTGAAGTAAATACAAGTTGCAACTTATATCAGTTCTCTAATTAACAATTACTCCCCTAAATTTAATATTCCGAAGTATCCCAAGGTAAATCCTTGTCAACTATTGCAACAGAAAAAAGCATTTATATTTCTTACTCACGGAATGAAACTCCGTGTTAATCTTTCTCCACACAATTGCTATTATATATATAATAGCAGCTTTATATATATATAAAATAATATTTTTACTTTATGCAAAATTGCTTTTAGTTTTATCAGGAAAAAGGTAAGTAAAAAAATTAATTTTACAAAACTTTTTAATAAAAAAACAATAAACTTCATGGTTTGGCGGTCTAGCGTATCACTTTTCTAAAGATTCGGTACAATCAGTTAGGAAACACTGATCAAAAATCTCCATTGTATACCTAATAGAAATGGAAATTTTAACACACTGTATAAAATATAAAACATTACTTTTTTAGGGGGGGGGAGGGTAATAAGTCTTATTTTGGTGCTAGTTAGATGTCCTGGGTCTACGCACTAAGTTGTTGTTTGTGTTCGCCAAGATGGGCGATAACATTACAATATGGTTACCTTGATATTTTTAGCATCTGGTAATGTGGTTGCCATGGGATAACGTCTATTTTTTCCCGCGGTAACCCTATTAATTTCAGAAGATTTTCTTTCGATTTCTTTAACAGAGTTTAACCATTTTAATTGCATTTGCTCTATTGCAATCTATAATCCAGTGTTTTATTTTGTGCTATTTTCGAATACGGATATTACTAATATCATGAGTGAGTTCTTGGATACTTTGTTTTAAAAGAATGATTGTTGGTCTTTTAATTTTTGCTACAAATAGCGTTCATTTTCACTTTATTTTACTTTTTAAAAATGTTTTTTTACCGTTCCTTGGTCGATTAAATTCGTTGAAGAAACTTGCAGTTTTTGGAACATTGCAAGTTTTCAGTACTTTTTAATTGATATTCATTATTTATTTTACTATACATTATGTGACTATTATATTTATATAATATAATATAAAAATACAATTATTATTGTATGTAATCATATAATATTCGTTATTTGTAATAATTTTTTTAATATTTTTTATAGATATTATTCCATATGTGTTACTTATAATTATTATGTTCTTCATATATTAGTATTATATTTTTTACCTATGTTTATTTATAATTAATATTTTGTTATTTATTTATAATTATTACGTTACATGAGTATTCTTATGTAAGCTTCTAATTATATTACAATACGATGCGTATTCTTTTTTAATTGCTGTTAAATTATATTATGTAGCTGCGCTTGCGTCATTATTGGGTAACAAAATAATTAATAGAATTCGGAAATTAAATATTTAATGATAAAAAGAAGACAAAGAAAGACACTTAACAATACAAGACAAACATTTAGAGAAAATAAGTGAAATAAGTAAAGTTTACATAGTCAGGATTGGACATCGAAATGGGACACACGCTTGTCCAGATCCAAACTCTCTTGAGATACTAATGTTTCGTACAGTCACACTTCGTAAGACAATACTGTAATGCGGCACCTATATTTCGTCTTGAACTATCCGTGCGTTACATTATATATTTCTTATTATATGAAATAATTATTGTAAAATCCTACTATATGAAAGTATAATAATTATTACTATGTAATATGATACAAGTATTTTTTTAATAATTACTATAAAATTAAATAAGATTATTATGTATTGTATAATAATTATTAGTAAATATGATTTTTTTACTTATATTGATATTCATATTTTATGGATCTTGATTATTCTCAATCTCTTCCTATATCCTTCATTTGGAATTAATTTTACTGTACTTCCAAAGTTATTTAAAATTACCTTTCCTGACGATTTCTTACCGCCGCCATCTTGGATTGCATTCCAACGATACGTATGTGCTGCTTGGCGTGATTCTTTATCACGCCAAGCAGCGTTTGGCGTGTAGACCCAGGATAACAAATTAGTTCCCTCATTTTTTTTTCCCAAAAGAAATAGCTTCTATTCTTTAAAGCAAAAAAGTATTTCCCACTGCTTAAATTGCAACAGAATTAACCTTTTAACTGTCATTCCCAAGATTATCTCGTGGCCGCGGTAGCCTAGTGGTCAAGGTATCGGATCATGGCTAGCATGTCATGAACTCGAGCCTAGTACCACTAAAAACCCGTCGTGTAGGGGAGTGATGCACGTTAAATCTGTCGAGAGCTCAAACGTCCTCCCGTTGGTATGGTGTGGTAGTTAGGAGAGGGAGTGCCAGCTCAGGTGTCGTCCTCATCACTTGACCATGGTTCTAAATTGGAGGTCCTTTGCTAAAAACTTTCGTGTATCTAAACAGTTCCACGTTAATATTCACTTACTCACTCACCCGAGATTATCTCAAGCATGACACTAGTCTCCCAAAATGTCACACCCGAATATTATACGGGGTAATTGTTCGGATAATTAACTACGGGTTGTATAGAACGCTGTGATCAGGAAATTTCTTTTCATGCGATAAGCCGAAAATGCCGGAAAAAATATTATAAAAAGATATTTTTACATTTACTACACAAAGTACTCTAGAAAACTCATGTTTGCTCTATAAAATTGAAGCTGGTAAATATTAAATTTTTAGAATTTCGAATCCAAGTTGTAGAAGAGGTTGTTTATAAGTATGATGATGCAGCTTCTGGACAACAGAATGACGGCAAACCACTTACAGTAGATAACACTGTCGTCTTATTGAAGAACAACATTTTAAATTCCATAGTCCTTCTACTCTTGCGAAAAGTGAGCCTACAAGTAAGTGCAAAGTATATTCAAATAAACTATAGTTTAAAAAAACCAAAAAACACCCTTTTATAGTTGATTGAATTAAATTGTAACTTAATCTTTTAGACGCTAAATCTGGAAATTGGGATCTGAAATGAGTCGCCAGATGCGGGATGGGATCTGAAAATGGGAAATCGATAATCCTGATCAGAACAATGGAACAAATTATTAAATTATTGTACTGTCATCGGTCCTCAACAAGAGAGCAAAATTTCGAATAAATCTGACTTTTTAAAGTGGGTAAAAATATTCAGTTCAAAGATTCCGTTACATGCAAGTGAAGCTTATAAAATGGTGTTACAAAGGATGCATATGGAAAAAAGAAAAGGAAGGAAACACGAGTCTGGTGCAACGATTGCGGAGTTGGTCTGTGCTTGGAAAAGTGTTTTCAGCTATACCAAATATAACTGAATTATTGAGCTTCTAATAGGTATTCATTTTTATTTATTTTTATTTGTTAGAAAATAGGGTTCCACTAGAAGCAAACGTTACCATTGCCGCGCTGTGTGGCAGCCACTTCAAGCAAATATCAGTTGCTATAACACCTAAAAGTTTTCATGCATGTAATTCAAAATATCACAATTTTTAACTACATTTTCTACCAAATATTTGATTTTTACAATAAAAAAATAAACAATTTATGCACTCAAATCATCAAAAAATATTGAAATTAAAACTGTTAAAATAGTTATGCTGTGCCTAAATATTTATTTTTTTACTACTCTGATTGATTAAATATTTATCACTCTTTCTTATCTTTCATTAAATAAGTTTGTATTGAAGTGCTTAAAGCTTGTATATAAATAAATTGTAGAAAAACCCGTTAAATAGACGTGCAAAGCAGATTCTATTATATTACTCTCAAGAGTTCTATTACATACAAATCAAACGATACATTTCAGAAAGAACTGAATAATAATTTACATTATAAACAAAAATGAGCAAACGATAAATAAAAACTAATTCTTGAAGCATAAAAAAAAGCGCGGTATCAACGTTCACCGCATACCGCAGAAAAACGAACACGTTGAAGTTCAATTTTAAAAATCGTGTTTAGATGCTATTTTTTTTTTTTTTTGAAGTTTAATATCCTTCTCTTTTTTTCTCCCTCTCTTGTGAACATAATGATGTATACAATTATAATTCGATTCCCATTTGATAATTCTCCTTATATATAATCTTCCTTATATTTTTCATGAACATACTTAAAATGTACTTGTGTACTACATAAATAAATTATAATCAATAAAAAAAATCAAGAGGAATGTATGGGTAGACCCCTTCCCTTTGCGTGCGCAATTGCAAGGAGGGATAAAATCATCCATATTGTGGATATCAAAACTACTAGATCAAGCAAGCTTATGGGAAACAGACGAGAAGCTAATTAGTTATTATTATTCTTGTGTTCATACTTTATGCTATGTAAAAAAATATAATAATTTCGTAGTAAAAACAGTTTTGATACTTTAAACTTTGTTCTTTTCTGCAATAACTGGGAAAAAATATCAAAATAAGAACATTTTTTTTTTTTATGAAGAATCAAAAAAATGTCAAAATAAGAAATTTCAACCATTCGAAAGGTACCATTCCTCTTAACAAAATCTTTTACTCATTTGTAGAATTTTTAGATTATAAGGAGAAAAAATTGAAAAGAAAAGTGTTTAAATTCAAAGAAAGAGTTCTCTTTTTCTCTTGTAATTACTATAAAACTGTGCAAAAAATCCCCACTATTACATATAAATATTTAACTCTTCATAATTCATGAGTTTAATTAAAAATTTATATAAATGTCGAAAATACAAAGAACTATTAATGTTGCTCCATTACTTTCTTGGTATGCTAAATAGAATTAAAAAATTTACAGCTTTTTGGAGCAAAAAAAAAAAATCTTTGCAAATATTTAAAATTAACAAGTGATACAAAAAAAATTTTTTAAGTCAGTTCCTACTTTGGTGAACAAAGAAAATTTTTTATTTTAGTTTCTTTACAAAGAATAGTTCCAATTAATTTAAATATGTATATAGTACATTTGACAGAATCACAGTATTACAAGTGGCAACATGAAAGCAATTACTCTTGCAATTTTCCATTTTCCTTTCTATATATGTTGTTGGATTATTATTTTTGCTTGTTACTATTTATACATTTTTTAAATTTAATTAATGAATTAATATTTGTTAATACTGTATTAACAGCAAGTGAAAAAAGTGTATTTGAACTTGAATGGATGAATAGAAAGTATTTTATTAACGACTGAAAAATTGAGCAAGATATATACATACATATATAAAGAGAGAGTGAACTAACAGTGGAATTGAAAAATAAACTAAAACCGCGTACCTATTGTAAAATTTGACAGTATAATAAATGATTTTATGATCTAG
Source organism: Trichonephila clavata (assembly GCA_019973975.1). NCBI lineage: Eukaryota > Metazoa > Arthropoda > Arachnida > Araneae > Nephilidae > Trichonephila > Trichonephila clavata. The sequence continues at coordinate 20,868 of BMAO01027349.1, forward strand.
TGTTTGCCAAAAGTTTAATGAATGTAAACTAAATCGATGGAAAATGTTTTTGTATTCTATTCAGACCAAAATTAGAAATTCAATACTAAGTTAATGTAAGTAATTTTTTTCAAAAATACAATAGTATAAATTTAGTTAGCAATTCACTTCATTGAATGTTAAACAAAAGATTTGACACATTTCTATAACAGACTTGAGTTCTGATGGCTGAAACCTTATGTATTCCTCAAAGATACGCATTCCTTTAATATGTAAAGCTTTTGGAGCGTTAAATATTTTTTAAATTGCTAAGAGAAAAAAAATAACATTTTACCAGTTTGGTTTGAATTGAGAAACACCTGTCATTAAGAGACATATAAAAATATACATTTAAAACCAATTTAGTATTTTTAAAATACTTATTTTTAATAAATTGTCAAAAATCGCGCCAATGTATCGAAATTCAGAAACACTTACGTCATTATTTCGTGGTATCTCCTGTAGCTCTTCGCCCATTATTCTGTTCAACACGATATGTGACCAATCATTGTCTCAAAATTAAGTTAACTTGATCAGAAATTGTCCACTCATCGGTATAGTGGCGCTGACTGCGGTGCCGTTGGACGTGGGTTCGAATCCCGGAGAAGGCATGGATGTTTGTTAATATATAGGGCATGTGTGATATGGAGGTACTCTAAATAACCGTCGAGCCTAAGCCCTCTCATGAGGTTGGTGGAACAGAGGTGGAAGGCCCGTAACCATCATACTGTCATCTGCATGATGCTCAAAGTTACCACTAACAACAGGCGTATAACACTAGTCCTTTGCCACGATGAACTTCGTGGGCCTCGATCTGGGACTATCCATCAGGTGGAAATTTCAACAACAGAAGTTGCAAAAAAAGAGAAAGATTGATTACTTAGTAAAGACCTTCATATATATATATATATATATATATATATATATATATATATAATGCATGATACGCCGGACTTTTTTGCCATTGTATAATGAACTGTAATACGGTGAATCATGGTGGTGTTGGCGCGTTCATGAGAAATGGAAGAAAACCGTGAGTTGACAGCACGCAGGCTGAAATCTCTACGATGTGTTGTTCGAATAAAGATGCTTATGATCAAAGGAAGGGAGTTCTTCAAGGAGAGCCAGAGGGCGTAAAATTGTGGGACGATCAAAAATAAGATGAGAAGTTAGTGGAGTGACAGGGCAATTGGATAGGACATGGACAATAGGTTCTTGTTCCATCTGTAGCGGTACCATCTATATAAACCAGTAACTACCTCCGCACCACAGGTGATCATTTTGGTGTAGTGGATAGTTACTCGGCTTCGGATCCAAAGGTACCTGGTTCTATCCTACCGGATAAGCGCGCCATTTCATTGGTGACCCTGGCTGAACTCAGAAAGACGCAACGTTCTGAACTGTCGTGGCGCCATCTACCTGCAAGCAAAGTCGTCAACCTCACGCAGAAGTCGTCAATTCGACGCAGCAAAGTCGTCGAACCCTCTCGACGCAGCAAAGTCGTCGACCCTCTCGCGCGCAAAGTCGCCGCACCCACTCGGCGCAGCAAAGTCGTCTCACATATGACGCAATGAACAAAGTCGTCTCACATATGACCAATCAAAAAAGTCGTCTCACATATGACGCAATCAACAAAGCCGTCACAACTCCTGACGCAGCAGTAAAAACACGCTTGATTAAACAAATACATCGTTCGTTCGCCCTCCACCGACTCACTGGTGGGGTGTATGTAGCGGTACCATCTATATAAGCCAGTAACTACCTCCGCACCATGGTGATCATTTTGGTGTAGTGGATAAGTTACTCGGCTTCGGATCCAAAGGTACCTGGTTCTATCCTACAGGATAAGCGCGCCACTCCACATCTTTGTGATTTTCATACCTCGGAAGTGCCAGTTCTTAATCGAGTGATGGTTTTCGTGAGGTCACTTTTAACACTGATTTCACAGATATGCGAATCTACTTTGATGGGTTTCCTTTAGGAAGATGTCTTGAAATTGCATTTGCATCATGGAGAGTTGTTTGGTCAAGGATTCCATGGTAGATCCTAAACATTACTAAAAAAACAAAAGGTTTTTACACACAAACACTCAGTAATCAATCTGATGAAATAATCGACGATTTTTGTGAATCCGATGATTCAAATAACTTATCTGGTGCAGAACTTTTTGAGAATCAAATAGATATTTTGGAATCAAAACGGTAAATGTATCATTATGTGCTTAAAAAATAAAAATAGGATGCTGGTATCCATTTTGAATCATAATTAAAAAGTTTCACGGAAGGAAAAGAAGAAAAACCAGACACCACATTTTGTTCCATAATCAAACTAAAGATGGAGTTGATACAACGGTAATCTAGTTGCGCCACTTGTATAAACAAAGGAGGAACATAAAGACAACCGCGCGCGGCGCGTTTATTTCATAAAATAATTGAACTAACTAAAATACTAAAATTGTAACTCATGTACTAGAGCCGTGATCGAAAAATGAATCAACCCCAGTTGTTCAAAGAACAACGACCCATTGACTCATACCCTGGAGAAGATTATGAATTCACCTTCCTGATGGATCTTCGGACAAGACTTATAAAGACAGAGGAGATGGTATTAATTTTACTTTTTCTCTCCGGACAATCACACAAAGCCTTTTAAGGTCATTACAGGAAAAATAGTATCAATCTACACTTGCAAGCTCCATGCAATACAAACAGCTCTAAATGAGTACATAAACCTCAGTGAAAAAGAAAGAGCAAAAGGACTAATGATCTTCAGTGACTGTAAAGCTGCTCTCCAAGATATTTATAAAGGTTACTCAAGGCTATTTACTAACATACACACTATACGCTTCTTCACCGTCTCAGTTTGAGAAGAAAAACAGTACATCATGCAAAGGATTCCAACGCATGTTGATATTGATGAAAATGAGATTGCTGATACCTTGGCTAAGAAAGCAGGCCCGCTTAACAATAGCGTCAACACTACAAGTCTCTAAGCGATATAAACTCAGTAGCAAAATCAAGACTTAACGGTAGAAAAATCAAACTAAAACATCAAATTCTTAAATTAATACAAGTAGAAGCCTGTCAAGTATATCAACAAGTCTTAGAACAGGACACTTTAGAAGTATGAAAATTTAGAAGACGGGACAAGAAAGTATGCTTTCTGCTAAACTGTTACGACACGGAACTTACCACAGATCATCTTTTCTCCTGTCCTGAAATTCTGGCAGCACATTAGTAACAACCTCAGTGAGAATTTATACGAAGATAACTGCATTCAGATTACCAATGTTGCCTATAGGATCTTTGGTCCTATTTAACTATTATCCATGACAAGGCACCAACCAACCATTGATGTAGCTGCAATAAATGATTTTTTTATTATAAAAAAGTGTCTTCTCCTAAAGGAAATTGGAAAGAATGTAACAAAGAATTAAAGAAATGTTATGAAAAAAATATAATATGTTAGAAACAATAAGCATGAAGTTAAACTGCAAAAAATAAAACTTCGCATTTCAGAACACCTAAACGGGGAAGGTGTAAATAATGGGGAGCTAAGAAAGACAGAAAAACTAGATGTGCATTATATCAGACTTTTCTCTGCAAATATATTTAAATATTTATTCTAAATATTTTTACTGAAAACATTCTTAATAATGATGTAATAATAATATATGAATAAAATTTCCAAAACTTATGAATTATTTCACTTGCTTTAATATTTTCAAAATCATAAATGGAACCCATAAACTGTTCGAAGGAGGTTTAAAATGAGAAAAAAGTAAAGAGATAATAAACACATAAATAAACTAAAATAGGCTTGCTACAATTATAGTTATTAACATATAAAAAGAACCATATAGAATGTACTTCTTAAGACCTAGGGTCAGTCCACACACATTAAGCCTTGCATTCCTCCAACATTTTTGGAAGGTTCATTAAATTTGATATTTCATTGACGAACTGAGGATTCACTGCTCCCGTTGTCTCTAAGAAGGCTGACCTCAATGAATCTGAAATAGCTGTTGTAATTTTGTCTATATTATGACCTCCCTCTGCAACTGCAATTTCTGCCACTGATGACGCGAAGCCCATGGAAAGAACTTGCAAATTTTTAACTGAGCTCTTGCCGCTTCTTACCATTTTATCCGCTGAAATTTTAATTGCGTCACCAATTATATTTATGTCATCCAATTGAGTCTGGGAGAAATATCCAGTTTCTTCAGCATGGTTCATGAATGAAACAATAAAAGAATTTAACAGTTCCGGACTTGACAAAGAAGCGTTTGGACTCTTAGAAAACATACCCGGTGTGTAGAGGACCACTAAAAACGTAAGAGCCAGAAGTCGAGCTGTCCAAGTCATGTTTTTTCCCCGCAAAAATGCATCAATTTACGCGATTTTTTTTCAGTTTTGGTGCCTGGATCACGATTTGAAAAAACGCACGTTGCAAAATTAATATTAATGTTGAAGAATGATAGTTTTCATGAGTTCAAAGACGTCAGTAAGACAATAATTTGAATACAACAATAACTCTTGTCTAAGAAAGAATTTGAATTTCTTATTTAGGCATGGGTTACTGTTTCAAATTTCATGCATTATGCAGTGCTTTATAGGGGTAATATTAAAAATTTTACACGAATAGTATTGATATCTAAGTTCTTGAGACAAATATATATATTACATATAATTTATCTAATTGTATATCTTGCATTATACATTTGTGTACTTTTAATTGTTTTCCATTTTTCAGCAGGTAATTTAGCATAATGTTTTTTAAAAGAATTATAAATTTTTAAAAAATAATATTTGAATGCTTCATTTCCAAATCGATTGACTCAGCGACACTGCCGATTAACTTGCGGCCTGCCGAACCTTTTTAAGAGGCCTGGTCAGTGCCCATTGTTCTGAAAAATTCACTTACTTAAGAACAATTTATCAAAAATTTGTGTCAAGAAATCACACACACAAATATATCAATTTTGATTTTTGTTGTCAATGTCGTACGAGTGCGGATTGATGTTCTTTTTCTATTTGTAAAGTCTACGGTTAGTGATAACAGACAACAGTGGAGTAGTGACAATTTTATGTGGTTGAAACTAATTTTTAATTATCCATCATACCAGAGGTAGCGAAAAATATCCGAAGAAAATATATTATTCCAAGACATTTGGGAGATTGACTATTTTGTAGTGAAAAACAAACATGGATCAGTAATTGTTTGATTTGTCCCGAAAGTGCTGTATTTAAAAAATACCAATACATAAACTGGAATCATTCAATGACACTTTTCCTCGAAGATCTCTTTCAAGAAGTAATAAATAGGCTTTACTGAATAATCTTTACAACAGCAACAAAGTTTGTCAGTGGTAATGTCACAGCGGAAACAAAGACATCTTATGAAGTTTATTATACTATTGGTATAATCATATGAAACCGTTTACTGATGCAGAAAATGTGAAGGAGTGTTTCTTAAATGCTTCTAATTCAGTGTTGGTGGCAAAAGTAAAAATACAAAAAATTAGAATTAAATAAAGCAAAACAGGAGTTAAAATATTTTGATCAATTTTCCACATTTTAACCCCTTTCATTATCCTCATGATAGAAATTTCTGGCATATGTATGCGTCCCTCTCCCCCCGGGGAAATAGCTAACATATGTATGCGATCCAGCAGAAAAAAGGATTAAATACCCCTGTAATTAACTCCATAAAACAAGAAGTTGAGAAAACTGATAAAATATTATAAATCATTTTTTTAAAATTTTTTTAAATTATAAATTTAAAAAATACGATGTAGAGAGAGAGAGAGAGACTGTATTACTGCAGGCGCATCTTTTTATCTAATGACAAATAGAAAGTATAAGATTGAATACACTTGGAGATTGTTATTATTACTATACTTTTTTCGTGATTAAAGGAGTTAATCGATTTAACAGTCAAGGAATATTGATAGGAAATGCTTGTTACCAAGTATTCATCACCCACAGATATACAGGTTGAACCAAAAGTGTTGTTCTGATTATAAAAATTCATTACAAAATAACCATTTAATATAAAAATTTAATTTTTGAATGATTCGATAGGTCAGCTTTAGTAGTTTTTTTCTGTGCAGCAGTTGACGCGAATGCTCCTTCAATGAGTGGCTTAATGAAACTGACATTATTTTGACATCATTTTTTGCCGAAATGGTGTCGATTGAAGAAAAAGCCTAATGAGGGCTTTAGTTTCATGAGACGAAATCACCCATTGATGTTCTGAGTTAATATCGACGTTGTTATGGAAGGAAACCTCCTGCAGAGATTACGAATCTTCTCTGAAGGAGGAGCATAATTTGAGAGATGCAACTGTTGAATAAATACGGCAATCGTTTCAACGGAGTCTTCTAAATCAACTTGTGAAACATCCCATGAACTTCAACTATCACAAGTAAGTTTGGTTAGAATTCTTTATAAAAGACTTACGTTGCATGCTTGTGTTAAGTGCAAGACATGTTAAAGAACATTTGATGGGAACTGCAATATCCTTTAGACATATTCCGAGTGACCATGGGAGGGAACACACGTTAAAATTTATTGAGCAAAATGGTTTCATAAAAAAAATTTTAAAAAAATACTTTAATTATATAGAAACAAACATATGTATAACTATAATAATTTGTG
>BMAO01027350.1:0-20314 GCA_019973975.1 Trichonephila clavata
TAGGCACTCCATCAAAATTCTACAATCTGATATTCACGTGGGGCCCAACTCTAGTAGCCATCAAGCCGCCAGCCTTTTTCATATTGTTAAATTTAGCATTTCAAAAGTTTCTAATTCAAAAACTCGATTTCGTTTGCGCTTGACTCTAAATCCACTTCGCACATACCAGCAAGTCTTATTATTAGACTTCACCAAGGATAAACTTGCGATCCTTACGCTCAATTGTCAAAGTCTGTGGGCTCACCAAACAATTTCGACGTTATTTCACAAAATTGTACATTCCTCATGTTGGCAGAGACGTGGTTAGATAATGACGAATGTGTTTAGAAACCTAACTTCGATTGCTGCGTACAATTTAAACGACCGGGCCACAGAGCAACTGGTGTTGGATCTATCTCACCAGCTCAAAACAACTCAATGTTGTGGCTCCTCTAGGGATATTACTTATTGTCAAACAAGTGGACTGGATATTGTTAGTCAAAATATTGGGGACATATGTGCGGCAGAATGCTTATTTGAAAATGGACAAACAGTGATTTCGGTGGTCGTATACATTTCTCCGAATCAAACGGTTCAAAAATTAAAGATTTGCTGCATTTTTTACTTTTACTATACCGAAGGTGGTTCTTCTAAAAAAAAAAAAAAGCAACACTCGCTTCCCATGATTTTGAGTAGTGATTTTAAAGTTAACTTCAGTTTGCCTGAGCCAGCCGAGCCACTAATATCTTTTTTTAATGATGAATTCAAGCTCGAAATGTACACAAATCGAAATGTTTCGACAACTAACAGTGGTACTGTTATTGACGCTATTTTTCAACGGTTTTTAAATACTTTGAAATCACAAGTATATACATGTCATATTTTAGTTATCATAATTTATCATTACCGCTCTTCCCCAAATTGAACAAGAATAATTATTTTTGATAAAAAATTGCATTACTCCTTGTGTTAATTAAATAAAATTTTCATTAAAGATATAATTCTTCCATGTTTCCAATCATACTCGATTCATTTTTTTCAGGATTTAAGTTGCTATTGCGAATTTACCACGATAACATGTCAGATGTTACACATCATATGCGACTACTGTAAGGCTCGTTTCTTTTGTTTTTATATAGTAGGCAGAGAAGAATGCTACAGCAAGTTATAAAACGTTTGACCTATTGGTCTTCTAAGAATACATACCATATTAAAACAAATTACAGAAGGAAATATTTTCGTTAATTACTGCGGAAAGTAGAATTATTTCCCCTTGTATAATAGTAAGTTGCACATTATTCTACTTCTACTTACTCTAATGAGACAGGAAAGATGAACATTTTCTCATCAACAAACTGTTCTCATAAATGAACGTTCTCTCTATTTCACCCTCTTCCTGATTCATTCGTGAATAGTTGATGAAAGAATTCCCACGCGCGCAGAAAATAAAATATGAATCAGCGAGAAAAAAAGGGTAATGGGGAAAAATTAGAACATGCACACACTGAAAAGAACCATTTTGCGAAGTTTCTGATTCATTTTGATGTATCACATTAATTGCATCATATACCCTTTAAAAAAATTGCATAGAATATATATATATATATAGTCAGTATTCGTTAAATTAAAGGTGTTATTGATTTCTAGCTCTCGAAGGCAGTTTTTTAGAACTAGTTTAAAATAAATTTTTTTTAGAACTGCAACAACAAGACTTAATTGATATGTTGACTATCATTATCCATTCATTATGATTAAGATGATGCATATAATACAAAACGATTTGTAAAATATTGTTTGAGTTTCTCTTTCTGTGATTCAGTTAGCATTTTATGAAGCATGTAACAATTGTGGATAGTTATCTTTTCGAGCTGACAGCGCTGCAGTATTTTGGAGAGATATTTAACAATGCCGTTATGGCCTTTTACTAACTGGACGACTTCAAGTGTAATAATCTTGACTGAGGTTCAAAATTACGAGGTTCGTCGCCAATAGCATTAGTGTTATTTTACAGTGCGACGTTAATAAATAAATCCCTCCTTCACTCTTCCCAAAGACAGCATTGTCCATAGTTCAAAGTATTGCACCCTCTTTCATATCACGTGTGGTCTCCGATCATTTCGCAGCGCTTGATTGCGGCCGGGTTACACTCGCAGTCAGTGGCGCACACAAGAGTGGTGTTTGAGGGTTCAACTTCTCCCCTCCTTGTAGATCAAGAGATTTTTTTATTTTTAGCATAGTTTTTTGTAGACAACTCTACGGAGGCAAATTTGAATTCTTTTTTCTTTGTCATCATTTTGTTGGGCTGCTCGTCGACTAGTGGCAAAGATGTCAAAAATGAACGTAGGGTAAAAAAAAAAAAATTAGCATAAAGATTAAACCTTGGTGCTTTCCTCTGTTTTGTAGAAATAACCCTTCTCCGTAGCCCATTTCTCAGGGAGGTCTTCAAGATTGCTGTCTTCAACCCCACAACATTGAATGAATCGTCTAGAGTGGCCTTGTAACCGATCATCATAACAGTACTAGTAGATTGGCATCTCATAGCGTTCAGTGATAAATTCAACTTCAGTCTTGGAGCATATTTGCGTCAAATTCACATGTAAAAGAGCCAGGAACATTGATCCGATTGTCCTATATTTTATAGAGACTGTATAATTTTACAGTTTCATACAGCCCTTACCCTGGTCTGATGGTGTTAAATGTTATTTCGGTATTTACGTATTATCGCAACCTATTGGCGACATTTTATGAAACGAAGTACGTGATTGCCAATTCAGTGTATGCGAAGCATGCGAAATTGGGGCTACCAACTCTAGGGCAGTTATCTTGAAAATTGGCGATTATTGCAATAATACGTAAGTACCGTAAATTTCTTAGGACAGCAAGTCGGCTCTGGACCCCCTTCGTGTAATTTTGACAGCTTAATGTAATTCTGAGGCCAGTTGCTTTATCCAGGGTCAATTTTGCAACACAATAATACCACACACAGACTACGTATGACTGGCATATATATAAACTAGCTCCTTGCTGTTGGTCAATGACGTCTTAAGATTTCTTCAGGCCCTATGCAAGGGTAAGCCCTATTTGCGACCTTTTTAAATAGACAGAAAAAGCATACCTTGTCGGTTCAAGTGTAGAATAGGGGGCCCCTAAGCGTAGCCAGTTTTTTGGCGATCAGAATCAGTCGCCTACCTATATGTAGTGATAGGTGTTCCGAGAGTAATGAAGCGACCGACCCCGAAGTACAAACTGTAACAAATGTGTTTATTTGTCACAAACTGTAACAAATAAATGAAGAGCTGAATTCCTTCTGGCATCTAGATAAATATCGCCAAATTCTAGGGGCCACCTGTTCCACACTTTAGCCTACATGGTCAAATACTCGTACAAACTGCAAACTGTAACAAATAAATGTGCGTGACTCACAGTCTCACAAACCGACTTGATCGAGAGATTGTCACCTTTCGACTAAAAGACGGCGTCTGGTGATAAGCCTAGGTCTTGACATGGACGATGAATATGATATGATAATGCAGCCTTGCCACTGTTGCCATGTAGTTCGAAATTTTTAGATTTTTGGAGAATATATTCGGGAATAATATTTGATAATTAAAATTATTCAGATCATAATTTAGAGACTGAGTCGAGAACAAGACGCCCGAGTTGGCCCATGCCGTAAAACGTTCTTGCTGTTTATACTTTTTCTTTGCTAGAAGAGTCATCAGACCTTTCACCAATCGAATGTGTATGGGACATGATAGGATGCTAGATTCAGGCAGTCCAAAACGTAGCGGATCTGGAGCAACAATTTATGAATTCCTGGGAGAATGTATCGCAAGAGATTAGAAATCACCTTACATAGAGGCGGCATCCAGTGGCGGATTAAGCGGGTGTCGGACCTGGCGACCGCCAGGGGCCCCAAGCTTGATGAGTGCACAGGCCAGCGACAAACCAACCACGCCACCTTGGAACAAAAAATGAAAAGAAAACAAAGATACAATGAACCCTACCCCCTAGAAATTTACCGACATGCATGAAAAATCCTAATGTAGAAAAACTTTTGAAAATATTTTTAACAATACGATATCGAATGCATCAGGTGAATGATCTTTTTTAGTTTTAAAAAACGTGTTAAAAATAATTCAAGAATTACTATGGGAGAGAAGACAAATGGAACAGCATGGCCATATTATGTACAGAATAAAATGTTTTGGACAAAATAGGTATGGTAAAAATAATTGATGAATTTGCCAAAGAGAAATCAAACTGTATAGCAAAACTGTAAGGTTTTTAATATTTTTTTATATACAGTTAAGATTTTTCTTTAGCCGATGAGTTTTATTATAGCAATACATTTTATTTTGAGAATTTAAAGTAAGCGACTCTTTTCACTATTTTAGTTTTTCGACTCTTAAGCCCATGGGCCCCAAACCTTTTACCGCCAGGGGCCTCCAACTACCTTAATCCGCCTCTGCAGGCATCGTCTCTGTGAAATTGCCGACGATTGATTTATTATGAATGTTTGGTCCTTTATCGTTTAAGTGTAAAAAAAAAATGCATGAAAATTAATAGAACATCTTTCATTCGTTAGCTTAACTGCCGCAAAGTAAAAACGTTGCAAGTAAGCTACTGTCAACATTCGAACTGTTGCCGATCTGGCAAATCAAATAAGTTGCAAAGAAATTGTTCCCATCATTACAAATATTATTTTAAATATTGACTATTATAATTTTAAAAGTTAACAATAAAATATTTACAATCGCAAAAAAAAATTCTAAAAATCAATACATTTAGTTAACATAAAATACAAAATAGTACATTACAACTACCTAAATATAAGATTACGAAAATCATCTTAAAATTTAACAATTATTCTTCGATGTGAATAATATTCTATAATTTTATTATATTTCTACTTATTTATTAAACTGACTTAACTCGTCTAGCAATTAGTTGGCAAAGAAGTGAACAATATTATTGTCCCAATAGATTTTAATATTAAATGTGTAATTGCTATATATATATATATATATATATAGCCATCGAACAGGTGCTGTTTTAAATTTTTATAATTATTTGATTGTGTTTGCATACATGAATTTTACAACTATTTAATTTCATGTAAAAAAAGGGGGGAGGAGGGTAATTTTACTACATTTCGTTTTTTTTTTTTTTTTCGCAGACCAAAATGTATGCCCAATTTTTTTTAAATTTGGTTTGATTTTTAAATAGATCTTTGCTCCTCACGAAATTGAAAATTTCAGAGTATTATCAGTTTAAATCTTTCCAAATGTTAGTGTAGCGTTTTGGAAGGATTTCTCGCAATATTATTGGCTTATGCTTGGTACGTACTTAACAGAATGAATCCATTTTTCTTTCTATTTTATTTATCTATGTTACGTCTTTCATCCATTATTTTTGCACTAGTTTTTACTGGCAAAGTCTGGCAATGTTGATCTCCATACGGCTTCAGAACTATTTTCTACATTGTTTCACTAATTTCAGATTGCTTTAATTTAAAATTTTTAGTATTGTTTCATTTTTGTTGGTTACATTTTCCCTCTCTCTGTCTATCTCTTTCAACCTTCAACAGCCTGTTTAATGATACATCCTGTGTAACACAGTTTTGCGGAATACAATTAAATTTAGTTCCGCTTTAAAGAATCATTATTACCCTCGCAAGAAAAACCATCATTAGTGACTTTTCCCACCGGTTACATCGTTGGCTTACTTTTGAAAGCTATTCCAAATTGATTAAACCTTTTAATAATGAGAAAAATGAAAATGTTTTTCCGAACGTACGGTCTCGTTTATCTGTTGCTATGAAACACAACACGTAATTGATCCACTTATTCCTTTTGTACCTAAAAATAGGTGCTTGAGGACTAATGAAGAGACTCAGGGATGTGGAAAGAGGACTGGTGGCTGATAACTCTTCGTAATCATTTTTTTACTTGTCATATCTGCAATGCGTATCGGTCATCGAGTCCTTTACAGTAACCTCTTCTCTGTCGCCGTTTCCTACTTGAATCGGATGGTTTGTATTTCGCCATGCGGATAGAAACAAAACTGTTTCTTGGTTTTCATAACTGAGATGATGATACGTACGATAGCCTTGAAATATCCGATTCGTATTTCTGAACTGAGATGTCAAGAGAGATAAACAGAAATATAAGTGCCACGGTCATCAAATTCCATGAACTCTGAGGTTACATATCTGTTTGAAAAATGATATTCACAGAGGATTGCAATACTAAAAATTGTTGGTAATGTACGCGGCCTTGACGAGTATTGCGAATATTTTTCGTAAATTTAATTCTGCTAGGTTATCACATATAATGGGATTTCAAAAAAGCTCTGATTATTTGACGGTTGTGAAAGATATTGTTTTACGCTTTTACAAAAACGTTCTGGAATAATTTATTCAAAAAATTTAAATAGTCACTCTTTGATTCGAATTAATCGCGTTCTTGTTCTCTCTTTGATTTATAACGACACTTGTATTCTAGAATTTTATTATTTTGCACATATTCACACATACGAAAGATTTATTACACCATTTAACTTTTGCAAAGGCCGCGCGCTATATAACCAGTGGCGTAACGTACACCCCCACGACCCCACATCGTGGGGGCAGTATTCTAGGGGGCCCAAAACCTGACTGATGCCAAGTACGCAATCCTTTGTAAGTTCCTGTTTGGGGCCCAAAAGTTGACTTTGCAGGGGGGGGGGCTGTAATATTCTCCGTTACGCCACTGTACATAACGTATAAAAATTAGAGATAAATTCCGATAAGCTCGATTTTAAGTAACAATGCATTTTTAAACTTTATAAAAAGCACTTTTTTTCACCTAAACATAAATGCTGAATTGAAAAAATAAATAAGATTTTATATCTGTAAAATGTTATAAAACTGCATGCATCGAATCAGCATGTTGCGAGTTTTTCCAATACATCAAGCTAATTAAAATAATTTTCATTTGAAAACCCCAAACGATTCTTTTATAAACTGAACAATTCTGTACACATTATTTTCAAATTTTTAAACAACTTTTGTTATTTTAAAAAAAATTTGTATATTAGAAAATGCACCAAATTTAAAAAAAAAATGATACGATGTTGTGTACAATGTGCCGATAATGTTTTACTATTATTTCAATACTCCCAGAAATATTATGCAAAGGTAAACTTATATATTTATATGTATATATATATATATATATTCTTCGGAATATTTAAAGCAGTGCTTCATTCTTTATCTGCAACAGAAAAAAAACTAGATGGTTATTATTACAAATATCACTGATAGAATATCATAAATTACGAAATGACAATATATAAAAATGTAAAAGTATCAAATTTTTACGAGAAAAAAATTTCGAAAGGGGAATTCAAATTTTAATAAACCGTAGAACAATATATTTCGTAGGTCAAAGAAGATCGAATTCAGTTTTCATTCTCTTTACTCATGACATCCTCATACGATTAAATTTCCATTGTAAGGTTATTATTGGTGACCTTTATACATAATTTTGAGAAATTTATTTTGGCCATGACCATCTAGCTACAGCGGGCATATAATTTTTGTCAGGCCCGTTTTGTATGTCCAGATCTGAAGTGGAAAAATGGTTGACCGAAATTATGACAAGAAGAATCAGTGAATGAGAGTTATATATTTACGTAGCACTCTAGAAAACTGCACGAACCTCCTCAGTTTGAACCAGGGTCAAGTGACGAGGACCATCCCTGAGCTGATATCCCCTCTCCTAACATCCACACCACACCAACGTCTGGACACTGAGCCTCGACAGATTTCACGAGAATCGGCCTCCTCTTCACGGCAGGTCTTCAGCCGCCCCTGGCTCGAACCCATGACACGTCAGTCACGAGTCCGTGACCTTGACCACTAGGTTACCGCGGCCACATGACAAGAAGAAAGCCAAACGACGAGCAAGCATTTATCAAGATAAACATGGCCGACTCACAATTAGCGTAACATTCTTAATGATTCGATTATATACTTCAATTCCTGATTACGTTTAAATTACTATAATACATTAACAGATTGATAAAAAGTATACTTATATATTTGTGTGTTTTACTTTAATTCAGGGCAAATTATAAACGAAACGTATCATTTTTATAACATATTTTTTTTGGAAATTAAGTATATTATTGGTGAAAGCAGGCTTTTGAAGAGTGGCCAGGTACAATTTATTAATGGATTTACCAAGAACTCGATTTATCTGACGTCATAATCACATGATAGTATGCCCAACAAATACCCACGTGTTTTATTTGTGTTTGATTCGACTGAGTATTTTGGCAACATTTTCGGATTTGCATCTACTTTCATTTAACAAAATGAAATACTGTAGTGTATTAAATTGCTACAATGACTGTAAGATGAAAAGTTTTTTTTTTCGGTTTCCATTGAAGAATACTTATTTATTAAAAAAATAAATACAAAACTTAGATCGAACAAACTTCAAACCATCTAACTTTTCATCAGTATGCTCTGATCATTTTGAAGAAGCATGTTTTATGTATCAGCCTTTCACCAATAGAAGGACATTAAAACCAAATTAAATTCCTATAAAATTCGGTTTTCCCGAGCGAAATGTGAGCATTTTAATTATTTCGGTACTTACGTACTATCACAGCAATCGCCAGCGTTCAAGATAACTCGCCAGGTTGGCGACTCCGATTTCGCATGTGTCGTATACGCTGAAATGGCAATCATGTACTTCGTTTCATATAATGCCGTCAATAGGTTGCGATAATAGGTAAATGCCATTATTTCATTTTCTCAATTTTTTGTTTTTATTAAATACGGTGACGATAATTAAAGTTTTAAAAACAGTTTGATATATTTTCTGAGCATTTTGAATTCAAAGAATTTTAATTTTGCAGACAGAAAGTAACAGATCAGAAAACGATTAGCTGTGTTATTGTTTATTTGATAATCACGTTATATTCGGCAAACGATCGCAACGCCCTCTGGTATTGAATCGACCCCATTTCGTGTATAAAAACATTTCTTTATAATAAATCATAAAAAAACGAACAAAAATAAATATCAGAAAACAAAACAGGATAATCAACGGAATAAAATCCGAATAACAATTTCCCA
Organism: Trichonephila clavata; assembly: GCA_019973975.1. Classification (NCBI taxonomy): domain Eukaryota; kingdom Metazoa; phylum Arthropoda; class Arachnida; order Araneae; family Nephilidae; genus Trichonephila; species Trichonephila clavata. The sequence continues at coordinate 9,110 of BMAO01027350.1, forward strand.
ATTCAAAATACTATAAACAGGTGCTTTAAAAATTTAGCTCAAAGATAATTTTTTTTAACTAAACGCGAGATTCATTAACAAATTTATTTCACCTAAAGGGCAGTTCAAACTTAGTACCATTGAAGACCCGCTTTACAGTGAAGCCGATGCACTTTAAATCTGTGCACATTAAATCTGTGTTCCCGTTGGTAAGGTGGGAAGTTTACAGAGGAGGAGTGCCACCTCAATGTCATCCTCGTCCCGTCATTGACGTTCGAAATTACGAGGTCCATCACCACTAGCTTTCGTGCAACTTTACAGAGCGACGTTATTGTGACTGTCACTCGCATTCACCATAAGCCTAAATAAATTACAAATACACATACATATATATAACTAGCCGTTACCCTCCCGCTTCGCTGGGTATTTCATGATGTTTTATAAATACATACTGTTTATATATATATATAAATTATTGATATATATGTCATAGCATTAAGAATTCCATTGTATTGAAAAATATACTTATACCTGTAACTCTCGCCTCTTGATAAAAAAAAAAGGACAGAACTACTAATTTGTATTATCTAATAATCTCTTAAGGCGATATAATACCCTAAAAATCATTAAACTGTCGAAAAAAATTTTATTGGCTTATTTTTTTGATACCCCGAATCTTTATAAATATGCCTGCAAAATTTCAAAAAGCTTTACCTGTATTTTTTATCAAGTTATGGAGCAATGTTTGATGCTAAACAGCAACTACCACGCCTACATTTCAGATTATCTGCTGGAAAAGAGCCTGGTAAAAAATGAATTATTTTTCTAATGAGATTGACATTATATATGCAGTAATAAATCATTTTAAGAAAAAATTGTGCAATTCATGCAAAAATTCTAGTTTGTGAATTATTTACTGGGGGGGGGGGGAGATCAAATGGATTTGGTCAAGATTTAAAAGTTGTGCGAGCTTTTTATGATATTATCATGAATAAAATTAAAACTTCAAAACGGATTCTCCCAAAGCACAAATACTAAATCTCATTTTGATAACTCATTTAATTAAAAATCTAATTCGCAAGAATAGAAAAACTCTCCCATTTTTATATATTTGTTTTTGGTGATATATATATATCCCATGTGCACGAGATTCAACACTTTTATTACTAAAATATTTTAAGATATTAATTTAAACAAATGCACAGATACAGTTCTTAGATTTTGATGTATTTTACCTATAAATTGTTATTTGATTTTGCTTTTAATCGTTATCAATATTTAACATGTGAAGGCTTTTATAATCATGGAAATAAAAAATAAAGGCACATCTTTTGTACACGTTGTGCATTATCTCTAAGCATGAAATTAGCTCTGAAGTGTGTGTATTTATTTTTTTTAATAATTATTAAGATAAAGTTTTGTGAAATATTGATCTTTCAGTCGTTTTTTTCTATATATTCATTATGGCAGTATACTGTTTAATTGTTCTACATTTGTGCAATTTTTTATGGTAAGTAGTTTTTTTAATAAGCTAATTGACATTTCATAAAAGATTCAGACTATTCGATGAATATTATATCATGCTATTCATGGAATGAAAACTTCAAACTAATATTTCTCCATGTTAAATTTTTGTACATATACTGTTATTCAAAACCCTAAGGCTTTTTTGATAATTGAAGTATGGGTTTGAAATTTTTTATACATGTTCTGAAATGTATGTTTTGTAAAACTGTGCATGAAATTAGCTCTAACATGTTTAGTACTTTTTCTAAAAAATTTCAAAATCAAAATTAAAGTTTTTTGGGGAATTTTTGGAAGTTTAAACTATAAAAAAATTAATAAAAAATTAAAGAGCAGCAGCAGAAAAAAACCCATGCACAGTTTTATGTAGTATATTATAAGGTACTTGGAAAAAAAAGTTTGAAAAAAAAGAGACATATTTAAAAAAGCCTTAAGGATTTAAAAAACGCTTAAAAAAGCTAAAAAAATTAAAATTTTACAAACATTTTGCAACAAATTAAAAATTTTTTGTATGGAATTATTATTAAATATTAACCTTTATGAAATACAATTAAAACCAAATATCAAATATTAATAAATTAAAAGAAAAAAAAACTTTTTTAAAAACAAGCTTTTATTTAAAAGCGCTAAAGAGAATAAAATAAACTTTTCCTTTAAAACTTTTTTTACTATCAACTTATAACGTCATACACAATTTATATGATATAAAAGTTTGTCGCAATATTTAAGTACTCGTATTTACTTAGTTTGAATTTTTAAAAATTGAAATCAGTCAGTCAAGTTATTTATTTTACTTGTTTATCTACACAGGTAAATCTCGCGACAAGCTTTTATATCATATAAATTGTGTAATGACGTTATAAGTTGATAGTAAAAAAAGTTTTAAAGAAAAAGTTTATTTTATTCTTTTTAGCGCTTTTAAATAAAAGCTTGTTTTTAAAAAAGTTCTTTTTTTTACTTTTAATTAATTTTTTTTTTTACTTTTTAATTATCGCTGGGGACAGGCTTCTCAGCCTGTTCAACTCATTCAACGTTGGTTCGCCATGCCTGGTTTAGCTGAATCAGTTCTCGCAAAAAGGGTATTAGACGAAAAACACAATCTTTTTAAATCCGTAATTTTTAAGCAATATTTTCAGTCTTCGTGCAGATCTTGGGTAATATTGTTCTACATACGAAAAAAAGGTTTCGTGAGATTATCTTCATAAATGATGAAGTTATTCAATGTTTAATTAAAATTTTGACTATTTTTTTGAAAAATCTTAAAGAATATATTATTTATTTGAAATATTTTGAAGGTAATGATATATTTATCTAACATATTAGAAGAAAAATCTATTTATTTATTAAAAAACTTCAAAAGCATTTAAAGATTTGTGTTAATCAATAAAATGCTTAAAATTCAAAACACATGTTGTAGTAAAAAAAGCAAGTTTTATCAACTAATGATAATTTTTTGTTGGACATTGAATATCTTCTACGTAAGAATCTATTTTTTTAATTGCTCAGGTCATCTTTAGAACCTTGATTTTGAAAAAATAATTAACCATCGCATTATTTTTATACGGTCAGACCTCCATGTATAACGAACCTCTATTTTGGGAATTTCTCTATTTTAAGAACTTTTTCCTGGAACCAAGCACATATTACTCTTTTCTTCGTAAAATAACTCCAAATTTAACGAAATTTTTCTTCGGAGATTCGATTTTTTTCTCTCCTTATGTTTAAAACATTTCAAGTCATTTTGCAAATTATTCTCTTTTGGCACATTTCATGGATATCAATAACCTTGAACTAGTTTTACAATGTGCCTAACTCATCTAAAGAAACAAAATTGCCGTAATTTTTCAAACAAAAAAAAAACCCAACTAAAATTAACAGATTCTATCTGTAATTAAATTTAAGGACATAATGTCGTAGTGTGTGTTTAGATTACTGGTGATAAAATGAGGTATATTTAAATTACTTGCAGGCTTAAAATTAGAAAATTCATTTAAAAAAAATTCATTCATTTTAATATAAAATTATTTTTTAATTGAAAATACATTGCATTTCTGGATAATATTTATCTCTTATTGTTTTCCTAGTGGATTCCTTTTTGATGGGTAAGATATATAAAAAATGATCTTTCCGATTCTGTAATTATTTTTTGTATGAGTTTCATATATTAAAGTTAGATAAATTTTTTAAAGAATTTCCACAATACTCCATCTCAGTTTAACTTGGCAGCGTTGAGAAAGGTATTTAATGTACCAATCTACTTGAAAAACAGCTTTACTTTTATTGTTTTGGATTTAAATCCAAGTAAATAGATAGAAATTTGTAAAAAAAAAATTGCATACATTGTAGAAATTAGATTATTTTTACGTTGTAGAAATGTAATTATTTTTTAGACAAAGTTAATTAATACAGTCAATAGCGCAACGTTATGAAATTCCAGTTTGGCTGAAAACCGATTTTCGACGCCAACTTTTGTCATTGTTGTAATAATAACATAATTACAACAATGCAGATATATCGAAGTTGGCGCCCAAAACTAGTTTAACGTTTTTAATTAATATCTTTTTAACTAATTGCAATATCGGAATATAAATGGTCAAAACATGCATTGTCATCCAAACTAAACGTGTATACAGAATTTCAGCTCAATGTGGTGAAGATATCAGCTTCAAAATTGAGTTGCAAGATTTCACCCGAACAAATTACACACACACACACACACACACACACACACACACACACACACACACACACACACACACACACACACACACACATACATACACACACATACACACACACATACATACATACAAACATACACACATACATACATACATACATACATACATACATACACACATACATACACACATACATACACACATACACACACATACACACATACATACATACACACATACACACACACATACACACACATACACACATACACACATACACACACACATACATACACACATACATACACACATACAACACACATACATACACACATACATACACACATACACACATACATACACACATACATACACACATACATACACACATACATACACACATACATACACACATACATACACACATACATACACACACATACATACACACATACATACACACATACATACACACACATACATACATACATACATACACACATACATACACACATACATACACACATACAACATACATACACAACATACACATACACACATACACATACATACATACATACATACATACATACATACATACATACAGTGTAAGTTAAATATAAAAGCTTGTAAAAATAAAAAAAATTGTGAAGAAGGTACCATATCGCCTTAAATTGAGTATAGAATGATGTTTGCACTTTCGTAACCCTTTAACCAAGTGGATTTCCGCAAAACTAATTTTATAGGGGGATCTCTACTCCATAAAATAAACACGGAAGCTAAATTTCAAATAAGAATATAATAGAGCAAAAACAAAATTTTTATTATCAGTAATCCCCCCCCCCAACCCCCGTAATTCCCCGTTAAGAGTTGTTCTCCCCAAAACCATTCTTAGCGGATTTCAATTCAACAAAAGAAAAATGTAAACCAAATTCCATTATTATAGTCCTTGTAGTTCGAAAAAAGAATTTTTTTTTCTCAACACGCCCCAGTAACCCCCTGCTACCCCAGGAGTTAATTCCCGTCAAATCCATTCTTAGTATATCCCTATTCAACAAAAGAAACATGCTTAACAAATTTCAAATACACAGATCTAATAATTCTAAAACAGGATTTTTTCCCCTATAACTCCCCTTGACCCCTCGCAACCCTCCTTAGGGGGTCAATTTTTATTTTACTCTTTGTTTGGGGAATTCTATTCCTTGAAAGGAACATGCCTACCAATTCTCAAGCAGGTAGATCGAACAGTTTAAAAACGGAAATATTTATCTATTACGCCCCTTAATCCCCCGAAATGAAACTTGGGGGTTAATTTTCGCGAAATCCATTTTGTCGCGGTTTTGTACTCAACGAAAGGAATCTGCTTACCCAAATTTCAAGACTGTTCGTCTAATAGTTTAAAAATGGGAATAATTATCTATACCCCCTTGAGCCCCCGCAACGTCACTTGGGGGTCTGTTTCCACAAAGCCCATTTTGTAGCGGATCTCTACTCTATGAAAGGAATCTGCTTACCAAATTTGAAGACTGTGAGCTTAATAAATTAAAAATGGAAAAATTATCTATAATGCCCCTTGTGAGCCCCCGTAACGCCACCTGGGGGGGGGGGTCGATTTTCACAAAACACATTACATAGTGGATCTTTACTCCGTAAAAGGATTCTGTTTATCATATTTAAAAACTGTACTTCCAGGAGTTTAAAAAGGGAAGTAATTATCTATAACGCCCCTTAAGCCCCTCAACGTCACTTGGGGGTCGATTTTCACAAAACCCATTTTGTAGCGTATCTCTACCCTATGAGAGAAATTTGCTTACCAAATTTCAAGACTGTGCTTCTATTAGTTTAAAAATCGGAATAATTATTTATATCTCCCCTCAGCACCCCTTGGGGAACCAATTTTCCCAAATCCCATTTTGTAGAGGATATTAACTCCATGAAAGAAGTATGCGTACCAATTTTCAAGCTGGTAGGTCGAGTAGTTTAAGAACGAAAATATTTATCTTTTACGCCCCTAAATCCCCTGCAACGCCACTTAGGGAATCTGCTTACCCAATTTCAAGATTGTAAGTCGAGTTGTGTAAAAATGGAAACAATTATTTATAATACCCCTTATCCCCCCCCTTAACGCCCCTTGAGGTTCGAATTTCGCAAAAAAAAAAAAAAAAAAATCCTTTCTCAGCTAATCTCTACTCCATGAAAGGAACATGTCTACCAAATTTCAAGTCTGTAGGTTGTATAGTTCCGGAGATATCGTGATTTGTCAGTCAGTGGGTGAGTCACTTTTCTCTTTTATAAGTATAGATTCACAAACAACTTTACTATTTTCTTTCATTAGAACAATTTTTTTTTCACAAATTTCCTTTTTTTTAACTATTGCGGTAAATTTAAAGAAAATATGTTATGTTGTTTTCTCTTTTTGTCTTAATTACAAGAGATAAATAGGAAATTTTCATTTAAAAATGATGAAAGCAAAATTAGGATTCAACCGAAATCATAACTACGAATCAATGGAATAACATTCTTTGCTTGTGTATCAACGAATAGTTCAAAATTTTAAGGTCCGTCGCCAAAAGCCCGCGTGTAGCTGAACAGTGCGACGTTAATATTCACTCATTCACATGTGGTCAACGAAAAAATATACGTTCCTTATTAAAAAGAATATATCCCAACTCAAATACTGTTGTTCCAGTCAAAATAGTTACGTCCTAGTACAAAAGATATGAAACCGTCGAAAAACTAAATTGCTTCGAATCTCTACACTTGTTCGAATGAATGGTTCTGGATACAGAGAGGATATGTGACGTTGCAAAGAGCTTCAAAAGCAGGAAATGGTAATAGTTATGATTGATAGTTAAAAACATCCAAGAAAAAAATTAAATGTGATAACGTGTAACGTACCGAAAAGAAATGTGATTCGAAACAGAAGCACAGAGTGAAAAAGTGCATTTTGTTCATCAAGTTGTGCTTACTTTTTGTTCAAACTTTCTTACAGATTAAACGTAGTTTTGAAAATGTTGATTGTTCAAGAGATACGCTCTGTTCGAAAACAGATCTCTCGGAAGAGAATGAAAATCATTGTTTATTAAAAAAGAAAATAATATCGGTTTTGGAACGGGTAGGTAATATAACAATTTATTCCTAACAGAAAATTAGAAATATTTTTTTGGAGTTTTCTCCTTAAGAATCAATTTTCATATCAAGTCCACGGTATGAAAATATTATATAAGGAATGAAATTTGTACAAGCGTTAACACAAAAATGCGTTACGCTGTGTTCTGCGCATGCACCAAGTTGCTTTCGGAGGGAAGAAGGGCTACACTTTTTCTTCTTTTTTAAAATTACAATCATTCTTTTCCTACCAAAATTAGACAAAAAAAAATAATAATAATAATAATAATAATTACAGAATTGGAAAGATTCGCCATGATACAGTATAATTTTTTTTTTTTTGTACAAAATAAAGAAGTTTGCATTTTTTACGATTTTTTTCTAAAATGAGCAATATTGATGCGTTTTTATGAAAAGAGTTTTTCAATCGTTCTGTACGAATTTCTTACCACCACAATGTATCAAAATTCTGTACGAAATAAGTTCATACTTTGTTCTTATCGAATCAGCGATTTAAAATATGAAATACCAAAAACTTTTTTTTGCGATTTTTCAAAAAATACACAAAATTCTAACTAAACATTGATTAACTTCATTTTTTGTAAGCATATTCACACGAACTTTTTTTCCAAGTGTTAAACGTTGTTATCCATGTTTTGTTCAAAGATTGAAAAAATTGCCTAAAAATTACGGATTTTAAAAGAATTCTTGTGTTTTTCGTCTAATACCCTTTTTACAAGAAATCATTTCAATAGATTTTTTCTTATATTTTTTATTTAAAAATTTTCGTTAGTTGTTATCTATGAGAGAAGTTTGGAGAGTATATTTTAAAAATTAAGCCTTCAAAAAAAATTCGCAAACTACATTCAATAGCGTTTCTCTTTTTAGCGAAATTGGCGTCGAAAACCCCTTTTCGAGTCAAGCGTCAATTCATGCCTTAGCTCTTTTGACAAAGAAGTTGACTATATAACAACTGAAAAACGCCAAATTTGGCGGTATGTATTTAATACTATTTTGGTGCGTTGAATAGCAAAGTAACGAAGAATGGTTATCAAAAATAAACTTTGTTTCAACAACTCAACCAGTATACTCCGTTCGAATATTCACTTTGTAGCGGTATCTTCATAAGTCAGTCTTCCACCAAATCCACTTTTTTTTTCTACAGTGCATGTTGCACTTTATCCAAATTTTCTACACTTCATCTTGCACCTGATCCACCTCTTCAACACTGCCTGCACTTACGGCATTATTTCAACTCCAAGTAGTGAACTGATATTCCTTGTATGTATGATTGAATATGCTTCAAAGAAGTTTTTCATAAAGTGACTTTCACCCTCAACAAGGCTTACACGGATTTAAATTTTGAGCCGTAAAATGGCGATGTACACGATAATGACTTTATTAACATCATATACATATGGCTGGATGACTGATGGCTGACTGAGATTTCTAAAGAACTGGCTGAGGAATATGACATTGTCTACGGGGCTGATGGGCAATAAAATCTGGAAGAGAACTTTATTTCCAGGGACATCGATGGCTGCTTCCACTGGGATTTTCAAACATGCGCTTCATTTGTCTAAATATAACATCAATATAAAAACTTGTAATAGTTCAATAGCTTTATCAAATCCTTTTACTCAAAATAAAATTTTGGTTTTCATATTTGTATTAGTCTCTTTATTTTATAGCTTTTACTCTGTCTTGGATATTATATGCGTTTTCTTTTAAATTTCTTTAATGAATCTATTAATAACGTATTCGGCTGAATGTCATTCATATAATTTTTGAAGGAACTTTTTAAATGCCTGCATGTCTTAATTTCCTTTTTGTAAATATTCCCCGTGTAAATACTCTCCTATAGTTCATAATAAATTATTTAGTTTCTTTAAACTATATTGTCTACTCTATATTTCAAAGTTAACCCGTACATCGCAAAAAACCCATAGACACCTCGCCAAATAAAAAACCCCGCAATCTGAAGAATCTAACTTTGTCGGAAGATTTCGGTTACACTGCGAGAAACGATCTTCAAAACTGAGAGCAAACAGCTCACTTTTGAGTACTTCACATTCTCAAAATAGCTCCGATGCACGCTTACTCAAATCTGAGAATCGATATTCTCATATCGAGACACAAGTACATTCTCATTTTTGAACCTGTTACGGGATCAAATTTTTGAGAATGAAAGATCGATATGAGTATATAATGCACTCATATTTGAATCTGTTAATGTATCAAATATGAGTTAAAACAATAAAATGAGTATGAATAGCATTTATTTTCGGTACTGTTGATCTAATATGAATTTTTAACAGAAAAATATTTATTAACCCAAATCTTAAGGGATTTAAAAATGTGATACCTGAGTTGTAAATTTTCACTTTCTACATCTTACGTATTATTTTATTTTCATTTCATGAAATTTTTACACTTAACTTCGAAATCAAAATTCATTTTACATTTATTGTGTGTAACAAAAAGGTACTCGCATATTATCGCGAAAGTGCCTAAGTTAAAGATAACTCGCCAAATTGGCAGTAACGATTTCGCATGTGTCCTACGCGCTGAATTAGCAACCATGTACTTCGTTTTATATAATGTCGCCAATACGGTGGCGACAATACGCAAGTATCAACAAAAATATTACTTTTCGAGGAAAAAAAATGCAACTATTATTTGATCACAAACTGCATGTCTTCGAACTTTTACCGCAAATATAAATCTTTGAAAACTGCAAAAATGAATTCGATGTAATAGTTAAACAAATGTGTATGCATTTTGAACTAGTTCCAGAAGCAATTTGATTCATTATTTATATTTATGTTTCTCTAGAAGCATTATATTGTTTCCTTAAAATCATATACAAGCAGAAAATTAACTTTTATTTAAAAAAATTCAGCCCTTCAATAATAAGTTATTAGAAATATCTAGGAAACATTATGATAAATAACAGATTTTTCTAAGTAAAAATTTCAAAACAATGCCAGAAATAAATAGCTTTTTTACATATTATGTAACCTGAAGAAAAAAACCTTTTGACTAAACTAACACTCATTAGGCCCAGGTGTGTAAGTACTCTTTATATCAATTGTTTTGTTTAAATAGAAACATCTATCCACATGGAAATAAAGAAAATGCATTGTTATATTAAAAATTAAGATCGTTTTTTGTTAAATCAACTGATTTTACACTCTCCTATCACCAAAGAAAACAAATATAATAGTTTTTAAGTTAATGGTTTTTTTAAAATTAAAATACTTAAAAATTTCAGTCCTTAGAAGAATGTAAAACATCTAAAACAGTAGATTTTTGCATTAAAAAACATTTAAAATAAACAAGTTTTAACCAACTGGAAAGAGTTTTAGAGAAGTTTTCTGCACCCATTTAAAAGAAAAAATAACATCCCAAGGAGCAACAGAATCATAATCTAGCCATTTTTCTACTTTATACAGCATTTTATTTTCAATTATTCACTGTTAACAAGAAAAATAAAACAAACCAAAATCATATTGTTGAAATATTTATTCTGGAAATTGTACACATACATATATACATAAAAAATAAACAAGAATATAGTGAAATTTGTGAAATTTTTTTTTATAAACACTATCTAATCCATATTATAGACAACTCCATCCTTATTTGTGCAGAACAGATTATGTTTTAGTGTAATATATATTGAATTATTATTGTAAATATAGGAAAGTGTGTAAAAGTACATAAATAAACAACTTTTTAATTTTTTTTATCAAATCATGTCTTTGAGTTACAAAATGTGAGTGAAAATGCCTTTCAAACAGTGTTGTTTCAAATAAATTACATGTTAGGATATGAGAGTCATCTAAATTATTTACTGCAGAATTTATAGATAGCTGGTTCTGAAAGGAATTTTGAAAGTTTTCTCATTAGA
>BMAO01027351.1:0-21737 GCA_019973975.1 Trichonephila clavata
ACGTTCCTTTCATAGAGCGACATCAGCTAAGAACGGATTTTCCGAAATTCGAAACACAAGGGGCGTTACGGGGGGTTAAGGAGCGTTATAAATAATTTTTTTCCGTGTTTAAACTACTCAATGTACAATTTTGAAATTGGGTTAGCAGATTCCTTTCATACAGTAGAGATCCACTACAAAATGAGTTTGGTGAAATCGACCCCCAAGTGGCGTGCAGGGGCTTAGGGGGCGTTATAGATAATTATTTCCATTTTTAAACTATTTGACGCACTGTCTTTAAATTGATATATATATAAATAGTTTCCTTTCGTAGAATAATGATCAGTTACAAAACGGGTTTTGTGAAAACAGACTTCTAAGTGGCTTGCGGGGGATTAAGGGGCGTAATAGATAATATATCCGTTTTTAAACTACTTGACCTAACTGCTTGAAAATTGGTAGATAAGTTTCTTTCATGGATAAATATCCGCTACAAAATGGGTTTTGAAAAATTGACCCCAAGGGGTGTTGCGGGGGTGGGGGATTTAAGGGGCGTTATAAATTCCGATTTTTTAACTATTAGACGTACAGTCTTGAAACTTAGTAAGCAGATTCTTCTCATAGGGTAGAGATACGCTACAAATGGGTTTCGTGAAAATTGCCCCCAAGGGGCGTTGCGGGACTTAAGGGCGTTATAGATAATTATTTCCATTTTTAAACATTTAGACGCAGTCTTTATACTTGATAAATAGATTTCTTTCATAGAGTAGAGATCAGCTGTAAGAAGGTTTTGTGAAAACAGACCTCTAAGTGGCGTTGCGGGGGATTAAGTGGCGTAATAGATAAATATTTTCGTTTTAAAACTACTTGACTACCTGCTTGAAAATTGGTAGGATGTTTCTTTCATGGAGTAAATATCCGTTACAAACGGGTTGGGGAAAATTGACCCCCAACGGGTGTTGCGGGGGGTTAAGGGCAGTTATAAATAATTATTTCTATTTTTAAACTATTAGACGCACAGTCTTGAAATTTGGTGAGCAGATTCCTCTCATAGGATAGAGATACACTACAAAATGTGTTTTGTGAAAATAGACCCCTAGGTGGCGTTGCGGGGGTTCAAGGGGCGTTATTGATAAATTTTTTGTACTTTAATTTATTGGACGCACAAATTTTGCTAAGCAGATTCCTTTCATAGAGTGCAATACCCCTACAAAATGGGTTTTGTGAAAACAGACCCCGAAGTGGCGTTGCGGGGCTCAAGTGGCGTTATAGGTAATTATCCCCAATTTTGAACTATTAGACGTACAGTCTTGAAATTTGATAAGCAGATTCCTTTCGTAGAGAACCGCTACAAAACGGGTTTTGCGAATATCAACTACTAAGTTTAATTTCGGGAGATTAAGAGGCGTAATCGATAAATATTTCCATGTTTAAACTATTTGATCATCCTGCTTGAAAATTGGTAGGCATGTTCCTTTCATGGAATAGAGTTCCTCTAACAAAGAGTAAAACGAAAATTGACCCCTTAGGATGGCTGCGAGGGGTCAAGAGGAGTTACAGAAAAAAATTCCTGTTTTTAATTGTTAGACCCATGTACTTGAAATTTGTTAAGCATGTTTCTTTGTTGAATAGGGATCCACTAAGAATGTATTTTAAGTAAATCAAGTTCTGCGGAGGGTGCAGGGGGTTACTAAGACGTATTGACACAAAAAAAATCTTTTTTCGAGCTACAAGACTATAATAATGAAATTTTGTTTGCATTTTTCTTTGTTGAATTGAAATCCGCTAAGAGCGGTTATTTTGGAAAACGGCTCTCAACGGGATTACGGGATATTGATAGTAAAACTTTCGTTTTTTTCTGTTAGATTTAGACTTGAAATTTGGCTTGCATGTTCAATTCACGGAGTAGAGATCCACCGAAAATTGGTTTTGCGGGAATCCACTTGGTTTTTGGTTGAGAAAGAGCAAACATCATTCTATACTTCAATTTTAGAGATTTTAGAAAATACAAATTAGATGAGTTCTGCCCTTTTTTTTTTATCAACAGGCGACAGTTACAGGTCTAAGTATATTTTCAATACAATCGAATTCTTAATGCAGGACTTAGATATCAATAATTTATACATATATATAAGCAGTAAAATTTATAAAAGACGAAATACCCAGCGAAGCGGACGGGTAACGGCTAGTATATATATATATATAATATATATATATATAAGTGACACTAAAAAAAAATTCTTATTTCTTTTTTATAAAATTTTAAGATTTCTATGACAAGTTTGTGTTTTCTTTGAATAAGTTAAATATAGTGCAGCCCTAATAAATAAAGTAATTTAACAGAGAAATAAAATATTGCAATATTGTCTGTTCTATGCTTTGATTTAGAGACAAAACAGAATATGTAATAAAACAATTGCAACTCGTGAGGGCGCGTTTTCTTTGGGTTTACATAAGAAATAAAAATGTTAACTTAGGTGGACACAATGTACAGGCTTTTAAAAAGATCCGTACAACGGAATATTTTCAATAAATTTGTGTAAGTACAAGATTTTATTGCTCATTTCAAACATTTATACAGTATCATGCGCAAATTAAAAAAAACCTGTGGCTAAGGTATTTATTTAAACATTATACGATTTGAATTTTAATTAGATTAATTTGCTTAGCATTCAATGACAAAATACCCAACGTCTAGTTTGGTGGTTTAAACTTCTGGCTCTAGGACATATTATGTCAAACACAAGGCTCCTTATTGGAAGGTACAACTATATTCTTACCCTATTAAGTAAAGTATTAAGGAATATTTATTGTATTTGCCTTTATAAAAAGGTGGCCTTCATACCTATAAAAATAATATATTTAGTTTAAAAAATCTTTGTCAAAATATATGCGTATACATTTATGTAATAAATAAATTCACTTAAGTGCATAACGATTTTAACTAAAAGGATTACCCAGGTAAAAGAAAACTTGCTAGTTTTAATGTCAATGAAATTGTTTTGTATATACGAATCCACAGCGAAAGTCAAGAGTATATGGTTTGTAAAATTTCATCTTTGGATTAAATCGGAATAATATTAATTGATGCTAATTGTTTTTTGTAAGACAGCTCCCACTTCCAGAACGAGACATGCACATCCTTCATTACTGTTCCCGGTATTTTTAAAAAAATGAGGTTCATTTGTCTTGTTTATTGTAAATTTTTAGTTTTTTTCTGAACCATCAATATATATGAATCAGTTTTCTGAACCATCATGTTAAATCAATGTAACACACGTGTTTTTAGATTGCACCCCCCCCTCCCTTTTTTACATATCAAGAGAAATTTTGTCATATTGTGTTGCAAATATAAATATATTCTTATAAGTAATTGTTTTATTGCTGATAGTATGGAAAATTCTTTCGGAATATTTAAAGTTTGTGAATTAGGTCAATACTAGGTTAGTTATTTCAATGTGTACTTTCTTTTTTAATTTAAAGAGAGATAAATTTAGTGGAATTCTTATAAATTTGTTTTCTTTTTCATTTGTTGCACACACACGTGTTAATATTTAAATGTTATCGAAAATATCCCGAAATGACATTTTTTGAGGAAGCTAAAAGACAGAATTTTATTGGAATGAGAAATGTAATGCATTTTTTATTATTATAATAACCATGAAAATACTCTAAACATATAAACTGCACAAGATCGTGGCACGAATTAAAGACGAGAGTGGAAAAAAATTGTACTATTGACGCGGAACAACAAAATGTATACAATCGACAGAAAAAAGCGATAGCGCACCATCATTGAGAAAGAATGATTGCTCAAGACAATTGTTATCCAGTCAAAATTCGGCATTCAGAGGAACCAGTACGAAGTTGAGATAAAGGTAATTTTTTAAATTCAAATATAGATGTTGGCCAAATTTGATCCAGTTATTTCAGAACACCTTAAAAATGTTGAGTAAATGCAAAAATAGCAAAACACATATTCCATACATTTTAGGGCAGCATTTTCAAAATGAAATAATTACTATTTTTGCTGAATCTATTTGTAATGAGATAACACGCGCATTATCCAAAAGTAAATATTACACTATAATTCTCGACTCTACACAAGATATTAGTCACACAGAACAAATAAAGTTTGATATTAGATGCGTGAGCACTACTGATGGTAAAGTATATATTTTAAAATTTTTTCTAAGAGTTTTTAGGAATAAATAATACTACACGCAAAGTCTTTCAGATATGGACACATTCTCTATTGAATCCGAATTCTCTGAAAATATTGATTTCACCAAAATTATTAACAAATTTGCTTCTGAGAAAGCCAGAAAAATTATTTTATAATTAATTTTTTTTAGAAATCTTTCGAGAGAAGGACTGATTTAGGTACTTTTTGTTTCACGAGATTTATGCTTTATTTTTATTAGATTATAATTTCTGAGTAAATACTGTCGTTTTGATTTTCTAATTATAAAATACCTATTTTTATTTCAATGGTAATATTTTTGCTTGTTTATTATTTTGTTAAAGTATTTTGTCGTGATCATAACCCATTAGCTGACCAAAAAATAAAGTTTTGCCCTCCAAATTTCATTTGCATTTTTATTAATGTTTTCTCTTTTACTCTTATACAGATATATGAGTTTATAACCTCAATATATAAGTAATTAAATATGCAATTATTATAATAAATAATTACAAAAAAGTATTATAGTAAGTAAATATGCAATTATTGTAATAAGTAAATAAATATATAAGTATGAAATATATATGTCAAAATATGAAAATTCCCTAGAGGGGCAGCCCATTAGGTCTTCGCATGCGGGCGGCCGACAGCCTAGGATCGGCCCTGTGTAAAGGGCAATATATATTTACAAATTTAATGCAGAATATGAAATGCGACTACTGATAACTTCAACAGAGTTAGATTTTAACGGTTTGTTTGAAAAAGAAATGCAAGAGTACATCTCAGCAACTAAATATAATGCTAAGGTACCTGGCACTGGGAACACATATTCATATCACTGAAGAGTAACTTTTATTAACATTATATATTGAAACTTTTTAATGACAACATCCAATATTTTGCTTCAATTGTTTTTATACAGTATTTACATGCTGATTTACTTTAAATAGTATTTTCAGATATATTCTAAGAGTGTGTGTGTGGAAGGGGGATCCCCAAAATACCTCATTCTAAGGGGGTTCTGTGAGTCAAAAAGTTTGAAGACCATTGATTTATTGGAGCCAAATCTTCCCTCATGTTCCATCACATTTTAAAATTTCCTAGGAGGACATAATCTATTTTATATTTTTCAAACATGTATGGAATTATTTGAACAAAAGCTTCAATTGTATTTCTTAGTGCTTGGAAGGTTTGTGAGGACTAAGCCTGGGAAATAGTAGTTCAAAGCCTCCAGTTTTAAAGCCACAGTATCACTTTTGCCAAAAACTTGACTTGAGGAGAATCAGCATCTCTTATAGAGAATCTCTCTCTATCATTAAATCTTTCTCCTTTATACCAATGATGTTAGATATTGATTCTATTATTTCTCATTTCCTGTCAAAAATATATTATTTTGATTTATTCTTTCCCTTCTGGTAATAATTTTAAGATTTATCGATTGAGTTTCACCAAAATTTTTCCTATATTAAAACTATTGGTAGTAATCTATTGATTGAACAATATCAAAATCAATCAATCAATAATTGCATGGACAACATTTAACATTGTTGGCCTTGTGGAAAAGAGAGATGAACAAACACCATAATCACAATACTTAATCTATCCTGAACATCAGAGATAAAGGTTCACACAACCCAGTACTGATTTTTTACATCATGCATTGTTTCTGATCATTTTTAGGATCAGAGTTGCAATTATCTTTCTATTAAAGAGAAGTTCTGATGAATGAAAGTATTATATGCACATGAGACCCGACACATATAAAATACAAACACTTATAGGCAGCGAAGGAAGATATTTTTTAGATTGGATGGGGCATAGTACCTTGCGAGAAAAAAAATTGTTCGTTACCATATACATGTTACGATTCATCATAAGTTAACAAATTTTGCTTATTTTGATCTGAATTTTTTATATTATCTATAACAATGTATAAACTTTAAGAAAACTAGACAAATTTTGTTTTTAAATAAATACAATATTTTTAAAGAGATGATAAATATGTATACCAAATTTTAAAAAAAAAATTACTTACCTCATGTTCCCGCAAGATAATTTTTAAATTATACACTTTAGAATCTCAATTATTGCATTAAACTGTAGCTAAATGTAACCTTCATTCTGTATACCACTGAATTGAAGGATATCTTATATTTAAATATTTTTTAAAATTAAAAAATGTGTAAAAAATAATTTTTTTTAAAATTTCAATTTTTATACCGTTGCAAATAAAAATGTATTGATCCATTTTCCATAATAGTGGCATACAGAATAAAGATCTATGACTAGAATATGCATGCCAATTTTTGTAGTTCTAGATTAAAAACTTTTTTTACAATCTTGCGGGAAAGTGTAAAAAACTGAAACTGAGAAAATCAAGTTTAAAGATTGACTTTTCAATAATTCGAATAAAACTTTATACATAATACCTAAAATGATCCTGCTTCATATGTAGGACCTTCTAGTTCTGCAAAATGCTCATTTGTGGCTTTTCTTCTCATTCTGCTAGCCCTACAGGCCTCTAACGTATATGATTTTGATTTAATTTCCGCATTTCTTATGCGTGCATAATTGGCCCGAAAGGCAGAAGTAACAGCAAAATGCCCTATGTTAAAGCCAAGAGCTTTCATTATTTTTATACGCCCTGTCATTCCCTCGTTAAACATTACTATTGCCTCATTTACAGCTATGTCAACAATATTTTTAGACGATCCAGAAGTTTTGGGGCAATACTTCCAAATAGTCGAGTTGAAGGACTCATTAGCATTTTGCGTTTTACCTCCCAGACATTTTTTGAGCAATTTTGGTGCAGATAGTTCTGCTATTATAGGCTTTATTTTATCCATTATGGCAATTGGCACAGTATTTTTATGCTTAAATAAAGAAACACTGTTTGTAGCAACTGCCTTTTGATATTTGCACCACGAAGTATCACCGACTGGGCAGAAGTGATGCATAGGTTCATCATCAGTGGACCTATAATGACAATAAATTGCCCATATAGCCTGACGCATATCTTCAGCAGAGCTGCGATTCTGTCTAATAGCATTGCCATAATAGGTGGTAATTGTGTCAATTAACTTATCAGTCAGTCGATTTTTACCGCTGATACTCTTACCATCTGATAATTTTTGACCACGACTCATTGTTTTTAATTTTCGCAGCCTAGCACCCATACGCTTTTGTACGTGACCCACACATTCAACTTTTTCGACAGTATATGGTACTGTCCTTTCAAGCACTGGGAAGGTTTTTGTATCCCCATCACCGATATACTTGATATATTTGGCATTTCGTTGTGGAACTGATCGTTGAAAGATCTGTTTCATCCCGTCTACTTCCATTTTACTGGAAGAACCAATATGGTTCTTTACACAGTGTGGTTGATGTTTTAGTTTCCACTCTTCATATGAACGTCCAGATTTTGGACCTCGCCATTTTTCACATCCTTTACAATATGAAGAAAGAGTGGGAACATCAAGCACTTTTCCAGTAATATCTCCAATGACACTACACACACCAATACGTGAAGTGTGTCCGCGTGTTTTCCACGTACCATCACCACTGACGCAGATTTCGTTGCTTCCAGAAGCTAATATTTCTTCTTTCGCAGCATTCTTCATGGAGTCGTCTGCTACTTCACAACTGGCCAAATTAATTTTCTGCAGGATCTTTTCATATGCCTTTTGTGACACTGGTGGCGGCAAATCCATTGCTGTGCAAAAATGTTTTATACCACAAAAACCTTGCCCTACTGTGCGCATAGCATAGGTTATTCGTGTATTTACTTCATAGTCCTTACCTGAAGCAATAACTGGTGAACTTTTGAAAGTGGACAGTGTACTGCATGAGTGGCATTCAACATAAAATTCAGATACCAATCCATACAAAATCTTTTCTTTTAGAACTGCTTTAGTATTGCAGTTAGGACATGTTACATATTGGGATAGTTCAGATAATAAAATATCAATGTTTATCAATCTATATCCATTAGATTGATTGAAATTTCTTACTTCCTTATCAGGATCACTTTCTTTGCACAGTTTCTTAGCTGAAGCAGATATGCAATCAACATCAAGCTTATCTGATACTTTGCGAGTGTACTGGTTATTATGAAAACGTTTTCTCTTACGGCGATAGTCACTGCCTTTACGTTGTGCTTTGCTAGACATTTTTTTGCAAATTAATATGAGGCAAAAAAACTAAAATGAACAAAAATTTTAAAAACTTATCTAAGAATTGCGAAATAGAACTCTAAAGCAGACGTTAACAGTATGAAATACAAATGTAAACAAACATTTGTTCGAACTAGGGCTGTGTTGAGTTGCAAGCTTCCTTCTCTAATTAAAAATAGATCAAATTAAGAATTAGAAACAACTGGGGAGAAAATAATTTCAATAACGCCATCCGTTTGAAAACCGAAACTTACGAATACGGTTAATTTACATTCAGTTTAAATGGACAATCTGCTGGTGACGTTTGACGTTTTTAATTGCTATTGCCGTAATTTTCGTCCGATTTTGATGCGGTTTGTTTTAAAATGCTCCTAATAGTCTGTATTAATTTTTAAAAAACCGATTTTTTGAAGTGTAAAGGTACCCCTTAAGCAGAGTTCTCAGCACAAACTTAGTTCAAAAAGTATCCTTTTTTTTCTCAAAAAAGTTGACCCAACATGTGAAAAGGCTATTATTAAAACTTGAATTTTATCAATGGATGTGTTAGGATTCTTTAGTGGGTGAAATTTTTGTGATTCAATATAATTTTTAAAATTGTATTATTGTCTGCATTCTGTGAAGTTACAGTAGAAGTTTTGGTCAGTTTCCTTTTCTTTTTTGCATTTGAGAATCTTTGGGGTATTATATTTTTATTAGGTGGGACATCTTTATTAGCAGCTGGAAAATGTATTTCTTGTGCATTTAACATATCAAAGCTTCTAGTTGTGGTGGTGCTGATATTAGAATCCTGTCAAACACATCACATTGTTTGTCTGAATTTAATAGTTCTAAACACTTTTGTCTTAGTTCTACCTTTCTGTGTTCAAGCGAGAGGGTTTGTGATTTTTTGTGTGTGGTTATTTCATTCAAAATTAATTGATTTTCTTCATCTATAAGTTGAGATTCCTCATGTTTTGGAATAGTTGTGTTTTTAATAAACTGATGTAAATAATGTATATGTTTGCACATATTCCACCTAATTGATGAATCGATACGGCTGCATATATATCGGTGAATGCATGTTACACTCGGTGCACTGTACACGGCATGTACAAGTTTCGTTATTTTTATGTATTGTGTATAATTCTGCATTACATGTTGATGAATCTGACCACCCATTCTCATTCTCTATCACTTGTAAAGATAGTGTTTCACTAGTTTTGTGTCTGATTCTCAGATCTCGTATCTTACTTGTCAATTTTCCTTTATTTGCCGTAGTTAAACGATCAATCATTTTGTCTCTAACAAATCTCATAATGCCATGTATAGCCTTGTCTAATCTCTTAACGTTTTTTCCGTGAAGATAAATATATTTTAGTGTGTGGTGCATTTTCTATGTGCATGTTTGTATTGATGCCACTGTGAAGTCTATAACAGTATGCCCAGCTGGATGTATTATGTAAATAATAAGTTTCAAAAAGTAATTAGAAAATTCGATAGTGTCAGGATCTTCTTTAAATAATTTTATGGCTGCTTCTGTCAGTGTTTGAAAAGTATGAATATCCCGTTCCTCTAATAATTTTATATGTTTTTGCCTGCTTTTCAGCACCACTGATTTTTTTAAAATTTTTTCTCCAGGCTCTGTCTATATGCCATGCACAAAAAAGACGTTTTTGCGGTAAACCCATTTCAGACTTCCAAGCATTAAAAAAAAAAAAGATTCTGGCATATCAGACATAAAAACTTGTGGTTGTAATGGTCCAACTTTTTCTTTAATAATACATGAAAAAAAATAGATAGAACTGGTTGATCCCATCAATTAGAAATTAAAAAGCACATGAGAATCCTTGGCGCAAATCATCAATTGTAAGTAAAGTTATTAATTCAAAGCCATATCCATTTACGCCATCAATACATACACAATCAGAATTAAATTTCTTTAGTATCTCCCCTTGAGCTTCAGTCATAATTATCAAAACAAAATCATTTTCTTTTAAAAATGGATGTTGTATACAAGATGATCCCTGGGTTTTATAAAACAAAATACACGGATTTTCTGAATTTTGCATTTCACGCACCCACATATCTACACTGACCCCATCATTTTCATGTTTCACAGAATTGGAAGACAGATTAAAAGATTTCTCAATATTATGTAGATCTTTTTTTGTAAATAAATGAACCCTCTCAAGTCCAGCATCTGAAATAGAATTTCTAATTTCATCTAAAATATTATCTAAAGGAAGTTTTGCAGCTATCTTTGAGGCAATAATTTTCCTTTCCCCTGCTGTTAAAAATAAATGACCTATATCATTCTGGTGTCCAATATGTACATTTTGATATACTACACATTTGCCATCTGTATGTTGTGTAACTTTTAATACAGCTGGGCAATAAGCATTTTATTGCTACCAAGGATTTTTAAATGAAGCAAACCTTTACTGTCTGAAACAAAATTTCCTGAACAGTGGCATCTGAAATAATAACATTTTACACCATGTGTGTTAATATGTTTACTACCATAAGAAACAAATTTTGACTTAGTACGATTTTCAATTTCTGCCTTCCATGCCAAATAATCATTAAATGAATTAAATTCTAGCTCAATATGATTAATATCAATATCGTGAGCATTCTTAAGATGAAATATTATTTCTCGCTTTTCAAACTTTCCATAACATAGAGGACACATATAATTACCCGTTTGATTATTCGTAGAAGTATGAATTTTATTCAGATGATGTTTAAGATTTTTTTGGCTACTAAATTTCAGATGACAGAACTCACAATTAAAAGCTTTGGGATCGATCCTTTTTTAAAGAGTTGATTAATGAAAAATTACTCGAGTGTAATTTATTTGCATGGCGTTTCAGTTTATATTTATTCGTAAAAGTTTTTAAACAAACAGGGCAAACAAAATCACTCTCAGCCACACTATAATCATTTGCACAGTCAACCGTATCATTTACCACAGAATCAGAATTACTAGAGAAAACAACAGATTTATTATCAGACAAAACAACAGACTGATTATCACACAAAACAAAGTCATTATCACACAAAACAACAGACTCATTATCACACAGAAAAGATTGGTTAGCAATCATAACAGAATCACGAGGAGCATCACACAGGATTTCTCCTTCCACATTTTGATTTAACTTAAAATCAAAAAATCCTTCTGAGTGAACAGAAGTATTTGGCCCTGAAAAGGGCCGTTTTTCTTGCTTATGAGTAGAATCCATAATTACCACAGCAAAATATATATTAGGATTATCAGGAATCTCACGCTTTTAAGAGGAGTAAGTTGATAGGTGTAAGGTTAACAGTAAAATGAACTGGTTCTAGCATTACCCCACGAGGTAACGTCATGCGTACAAATTTGCGCAGATGATCAGAAGGAGGACTTGCGCGAAAATTTGCGCAGATAACCAGGGAGGAAACTAGCTTTTGAGGGGCTAGACGCTTGTCTTGGACAGTAGCTTCGGCGGACTTATGGAAAACACGTGTACGAACGGCACTCGCTCCTGATCGATGCTGGAAAGAAGACTCGTCTCTTGTCATGGCTTGGGGTGTCAAACAATTTGCTGAATTCGAATAAAGTACGATATAATAAACGGCTGCCCTTTTTATTACTCCAAGTCATGTTGTATTTCGAAAAAATAACGAAAGAAAGATTAAAAATAATTAGATATGAAAACATTACAAAAATTAAATTTTGATGATTCAATAAGAGCTCCCCCTAGCCCCTCCTCTACTTGATATAGCACAAATATATATATTATTTTTTCTTCCAATATTTCAATTTAAACAAAAATATTTTTAACAGCACCTTCCCATAATAATGACTTAAAATTACACCATTTACCTAATTATAGCAATTATTTTAACATAACATATGAATCTATTTATTAATATTGTTATACAAACTCTTGCTTGAAAGCAGAAATGATCTTTCACTTTAAATTTCAAAAGTATTTTTAATATAGCATTGTAATAATTATAACTAAAAAAATTTAATTATTTAAAACAATATATGTATATAAAAAATTTTTTTAAGAAACACACATATTCATTAATATAACTGTACAATAGTCCATTGCATCTACTCAGATTTAATATTTTCCACAAAAATTTCACAAACACGTGGTGATTTGGTCGAAGAGAACCAACATGTCGGCTGGATCTCATAAATTACGTTAGGTGAAAGTAGGATGACTCCAGGGTTCTTATTATTTTAGAAACAAATAATATTTAACAATGGTTACATTCCAAAAAGTGACACAAATATACAGAATACGTCTAAAATCTTATATATTATGAGGTGCAAGGCAATTCCTCACTACATGCATACGCTATCCTTGAGGAACTTGTTCTTGAGAATAATTTCACTCCCAATTGAACAAGTAGCATCACCTGGTTGCCACTAATAGTAATGGAAAGATAGCTTTTAAAGATTAGATTATTTTCTGAGATAAAAGTTTATTGAGGATCAGTAAAAATATTATATTGGAATAAGTAATGTTCTTTCTACTTGGAAATGTGTGATATGTGTTACTTATTCTGAAAATAAGCTTCTCAATTTTTACAAGAACAACCAAAGATAAATTTGAAAAAGTTTATACTTGCTCAGGTACAGATATTCAAGAAATTTTTGTACACATATTTTTTTATGAGTGAATATTAACGTCAAACTAATCAGCTACACCAGGAATTTTTGGCGATGACCTCTTAATTTTTAACCATGGTTAAGTGATGAGGACGACACTTGAGCTCGCATCTCCCTCTCCTGTATATCCACCTACACTAACGGTAGAACATTTGAGCTTCGTCAGATTTAGCGTCTATTGCTCCATTACTCTGCGGGTCTACTACGGTACTAAGCTTTAACTCATGACACACCAAAATTCGTTACCTTGACCACTAGGCTTGACCACTATGTATTTTTTTTTAAAGAAACTTTTCAAAAAATAAATTTAAAAAATAGTTTTGATGGTATCAACCAACGATATTAAAATGCCTATTGATCTACCATTCAGATTTGTTTTACATTTTCAAGAATCAAACTACCTCTAACTTAATTTTAGAAAATGTAGTATTCATTGTTATAATTCGAGTCACTTTCGACAATGTGCTGCCTAGTTCTCTAGGTCATGGATTTGTGTCTGGTGTGTCAGGAGTTCAAGGATAGATGTGGTCCAGAAAATAGAACGGTAATACTCCTAATATACGTCAGTAAATGTAGATTTAAAGAAACAATTTGAGAAAATTTTTTAAAGATACATGTCATTACAAACTTTCGGCTTTTCTTTAGTAGAAATATGTTAATGTGTACTCAAATCCCCACTTCGCACGAAAGACTTATTGTGTATTTCACAAATATGAGGCATTTCCTTGATATGAATATGTAAATGACTTTTTAAATGATCGCTTCGAGAGAAAGCCTAGATAAATATTTCACAAACATGAGGCTTCTCCTAGGTATGAATAAGTAAATGTGAATTTAAGTTACCCCTTTGTGAGAAAGCCTTGTTACATATTTCACAAACATAAGGCTTTTCCTTGGTATGAATACGTAAATGTGTATTTAAGTTACACATTAGTGAGAAAGCTTTGTTACATATTTCACAAACATGAGGCTTTTCCTTGGTATGAATACGTAAATGAATTTTTAATGTATCAAATCGAGAGAAAGCTGTGTTGCATATTTGACAAATATGAGGCTTTTCGTTGGGCAGATTACTTAAATGATGTTTAAGGATATCATTTTGAGAGGTAGCCATCCTGTTAGTTTATGTTATAGGAAATCTCAGGCAAAATCACGTAAATCCTTATTTAATTTTATTTGATGTGAAGAGGGTGCATCCTTTTTATGGAAAGCTGTTTATAACTATATAATTTCTTATGAAAGGAATGCAATACTGAAATCTAGTTGTATTTTAAATTAATGCATAATATGAAATTCAGCTGAATATCACATTTTTAAATTAAACAAAGTATCATTAAAATATTTTCAGTTAAATCTGGTGAAAATATTTTAAAAAGTATTCCAATTATTGCAAAATTGCAGCAACAGGGAAGTTTTGAATAAAAATTAAAATCTCTACTTCAATTTAAACAAAATATAAAAGCTATGTCACATTAATTAATTTTCATAATTCTTTAGTGCAAAATTCAAAAAGGAAAGGGACCAACTTATGTTCTATAAAACAATAAGCTTGCAGTGAACGATAAATATCATGCTGTCCTTTTATAATTGATTGGTATGACGTAACAAACCTTGAAAAAAGCAATACTCTTGGTGATGAGCCACAGTTTTAAACAACTGTTATTGTGCAGTCGAAAACCTTTGAAACAGCGTAGAAATCTTTTCTCTGGTTGGATATCTTAAGTGCTTATCAGATAAATTTGAAATATTTTGTTCAAAATTCACGTGACTAAACTGCTTTTCCAAGAGAGACTTTATACAAAAATCTTAGGGTGTCAGCATCATTCATATGAAAATATATTAACACTTTTTATGTGCAGAACGTTTTCAATAATATTTTTCTATAGCTAATAATGTACTGTCATATCTGAGATAGAAAATAGTACTTAAAATTATAAAAATCTAAACTGCTAAGAGTATTTTTAAATTTTCACTTAAGAGCATTCTACGTTTAACAAAGAAAACTTTGCTAAAACACTCCATATTTATGTAGTTCATTTTCTTTTCTCTAAAAAAAATTTTTCATACACATCTTGCATTTTTTCTACGCCTATGATTTTCTTCTTTGTGTTGGTTCGATACTGGAACTCTACACTTGTCGAAATTTTCCTATTCCTCTGAAAATAAAAATAGCCATCAGTAACAACATTGAAATCATGAAAAAACATAGTACAACTAGAATATATAGTTAAATGAAATAACTGCATCACAGTGTACGATTCTCAGAAAAACAATTTCTCTTTCGACATTGTTTACTATGCTACACTATATCATTGAAAACATTCATTAGGCCTTTAAATATTCCAATGCAAATATTTATTTAAAATTTCACGAGAACAATATTTTATGCAGAGATGTTACTGTACATTTGAGAGATTCAAACAATTTCTATTCACAGGATTATTTCGTTTACCCTGTCTCTTTAAAAAAAATAAGCAACTCTTGTTTTCAAAACTGCATTTCACTTTACCTAAACTTCACAGGATTGGGTAAGACAGAAAATGTACTAATCTACTTGAAAAATAGTCCTAACTTGTTTTGAAATTTAAAACAAAGCAAAGGCATAGCAATTTATAAAAACTATCATACATTATAAACATTGTATATTTAAAGATATATTTCTAAGTTTCAATCACATGTTAAAAGAATGTTTCTATCAAAATGACAAAATAATAAATTTTTATATCAGTGCAAAGCAGTCAATACAAGTGATAAAATTCAAGAATGGATGCAAACCTGTTTCGAGATAACTTTTCAGGAAACCTTGCTATGCTTCTATGATTATTATAAATTATTCGCTAGGCAATAGAATTGGCTTTTGTTCAAAATTAAAATTCTAATCTTGCATGCTATTTTCTTCTTTTTTGCTTAACATTGTAAACATGGCTATAAAAGGAATTTTACCGACTATGCTGTATATCCCAGCAACATGAGCAAAAAGTAGTACAACAAAATACACTGAAGTGCCACTGAATAACGGATAGCTACCTAGTAACGAGTAAGGTCACTTCTGACCTTGATAAAGATTGCCTCACAAAGAGGCAGAGATTCAACAAGTTTTTGGAAACGACTCACGGTAATGACTTGACACATATTGGCTAAAGCTGCCAATAATTCATAAGGTTTGCTGGTGCTATGTGATGGCCTTTCCAACCTTGTTCAAAACATCCCAAATAGTCTAGGCTTCTAGGTGGCCAATTTTTAACAGAAAAGTCAGAAGAATGCTCATCCAACCAACTAGTAGACTACTGAGACTTGCGAGAGGTACAGTAGTTTTTGCTGCAAAACTCCATTATAGTGCAGATAACAGAAGAGCATAAACGGATGGAGGTGGTCCCCCCCTCCCCCCACTGAGCGACTCTACAAACCAAATTGCAATGAGGGAGGTTGGTACATGCACCAAGGATCCCAAACAGTGCCACTAAAAAACACCCCAGATCCTGATTGTGCCAACATGTCCTTGCACTGTTCAATGATCCTGCTCTCTAATTTAAAATGTATGACAGCCCATTTCAACTTGGCTGTCCTAAAGCAGTAACATACATAGCACAACTAAATTTAATTACATAATTGCACGTCTACCACCAGAAGCTGCTACTATTATTCGTGATGTAATCATAAAGGGCAACCCAGTGGATTCTCACAAAACAAAAGAGAGTGGAATTGATTAAATGAAAAGGTGAATCATTTTACCAAGAGATCAAGATTGGAGAGGAGGTCGGAGATCAACATCAAAGTGAATCATTGTGTTTTTTGATGAGGTGTGCAGAATTGCATTAACAGTTTACAAAAATATAGCATAAATATGTTCAACACTATCAAACTCTTGAATTGTTAAAGGCTTTAAAATATAGTAAAAAATATGTAAATCTTTCTGAAAATAAAACATTTTTACAATGAAACTAATAACTTGCAAAATAATAACATTTTCAACTGTAACTAATTACTCTGAATTTAACATTGAACATCATAAGCATATTATTATAAGTGTGATTCCAATCTTACAAAAAAATTTCAGAGAAATTATGAACAAAAAAGCACAGATTTTAGATTAATAATTTTTAAGAATAATGTTATTAAAAGGTGTTACGAAATCTGAAATTTTTATAACAAAAATTGCATAATTAAACATTTCCTATTAAGGAACTACTACCCATTACCTCAAGGATTAATTTTAAAGTAACACATTTTTCTTCACTAAACAGGATTTTTTGACCTAATCATATTATATTTTTTCTATGCTATATCTCTAAATATAAAAGATTTACTTCAATTCAGTATTCATACTTCCTTTACTTTTTTCCAACAAACAATTTAGGCATCACCCATATTTTAAACTCTAATCTATGTGCAAAGATGTAAATCCCCACAAATAATATAAATAAAATAATAATCTGTACTGTGTAAAATGACAAATATATTTATAGTGGCTCACCAAAAGTCTGCTAAAGAGGAATCTCACATTTTGTTATAAAATGATATATATATATTTAAAAAATATCTGAATAATATTTTGATTCTGTTATAGAGTGCAAAGCATTCATCAAATAATTAAACATTTTTTAAATTTGAAAGTTATTCAGTCTACAAAGCACAAGAATATTGCCTGCAATGTCATTGATTGATGCAACTTAAGATTATGTTTATAATGCCTATATAACTTTATAACCGTTCCCCCCCCCCTTTAAAAGTTCAATAGTCTGTAACGTTTTCCTATTTTGATAATAATTAAATAAGATATGAAGTGTTAAATTTATTACAATATTGATTAATGGTACACAAAGAACAACTCCATCCGTAATTAATAAAATGCTATTATTGTATTGTATGTTACATCTGAGAAAAACATAACATGTAATGAAAACTCCTAATAATAATAAAAATCATAATTTAAAGCAAATACATTTCAAAGTAATTAATTCTTTGATTAATTTCTGAAGCATCATATATTTAATCTTAAGTAATTTATTTTATATAAACAAAAATATATAGTACAAAATATGCCTAAAGATTGAAAAACTTTGGTACATAAAAAAACTTATGGTTCAAAAAAAATTTCTAAACAAAATTATACAGTATTATATATTTATAGAAACATTTTTCTCCCTTCAGAACTCCTATTTGATACAATATTCTGGAAGTTTAAGGTTAAGAAAAATTAAATTAAAGCAAATAATAAATATTGTAAGATAAATTATTAAGATTGCATTCTTAATAGAAACAAAAAAAAATATACAAATATAATAAAAAGATATGGTGTACTAAAAAGAGGGAGAGACAACAATATACATTTTGCAAGTATTTTTATACAACTTCTTCTTTAAGTGTAAGAGTGAATAATTACAACATTGCCATAAATTTAATAATTCCTCACATTTCAAATACACGTTCAACTTACGCATTGTTACTGAAAAAAATTCATACCATTCAAATCAATTGTAATAAATTCATTGTTAAATTTATTTCAACATTATTCACCAACATTCTAACCAAATAAAACAACTGGTTCTATCTAATTTTCAGACAGATTGGACTTTGTTCACTTTAACATATGTTTATTTGCTTGCACCCCTCAAAATATAGAAATTTAGAGTCATGCCCCAGTAAAAAAGTCACTATTTTTAAGAACCTTATTTAATCTGATTCTTTCTGAATGTCAATTTTTAATTTGAATTAGGATAGTATTTTATGTTTTCTCACCTACCAATGGATAAAAACTATTTGATTTATTCAAAATTAAAGTGCACTAATAAACATTCGTTATTTTTCTCCTTTGAGAACTATACATTTTTTCAAAAACATAATTTAATGCTGCCAGAAAACAGGACTTGTAAGACTTTGATGAAACGTGAAATAATATTTCAAACGAATCCAACAAAGCTCAAGTCAATTGAGGATATGGACAATAATTCCAATTTAAACACA
This sequence comes from Trichonephila clavata, assembly GCA_019973975.1. Taxonomy (NCBI): domain Eukaryota; kingdom Metazoa; phylum Arthropoda; class Arachnida; order Araneae; family Nephilidae; genus Trichonephila; species Trichonephila clavata. The sequence goes on from BMAO01027351.1 coordinate 18,950, forward strand.
GTAAAATTCAGCTAATTACTAATCTATTAATTTTTTAATATAAACTTACATATACTGACACAAAAATATACAAATTAACTTAAAAAGGAAATAAACAAAAAAAGTCAATATGCATCATTGTTTATGTAAGCCTGCTTTTAACACAAATGAACCCATTTAAAAAATTGTTCTATGCAAAGTTTTGCAAACAATTGAAGCGATAAAGAAAAATAAACAGATTATTTTTTTAGATACGACTGCTGATAAAATTTTGAAAAACCGTTAGATAATATACTTTACTATCGTAAGTAAAATAATGTACTCTTAAGTGGTTAGTAATTAGTAATTTAATAAATCTTAGTAAAATTCTTCAATTAAATGCAATATTTCATGTCGGAAATCACCAGGGTGCCTAATTTTTCAAGTTAATATATGATAAATTGTTAATTATTTTTCTATTGAGTAATATAGAAAGACAAACAGTTAAAAAGGAACAGATTTTTTTTCCTACTTTAGGTATTACTCATACTAATAGAATTCATGTATTAATAATTAAACTGAAAAATTTTTCAAACTTTTAAACTTATGCAAGGATGGAAAAAGTTTTTCTTTTTTATGTAAATGTCAATAATATGTAACTACATACATATTTTATTATTCAACATTTAAGTTACACAAAAATGTTTAATTTTACTATTCATTAATACACTTCAAGCCTAGGAAATCTCTGTGTCATAAGTATGAATTACTAATTTATTTAAGGATATGTTCTAATTTATCTGAGGATATGTTATTTACTAATTAACATATCCTCAGCTGCCCAGCAATTCAAGCCAGGCTTTTCAAGATCAGCCCAGAAGACCCAGAAGATTCTGAACTTTGTCTTCTCTGACAAAGTTGTTGAGGTTGCCAAAGCTATTGAGACAACTAATTTATCTCCAATGACATTTGACGGTAGTTATGTATTATACTCTTGACCAATTTTTTCATACAAAAATCATGATACGTAGCCAACAGAGGAAAACCACTTTTATGCTTGCGAAAAAACAAAAAACAACTATAACTGCATTTGATAATGTTTATTTATTTGGCAAAACTAGTCAACGGTAGAATAGAAAAATACGAATTTTCTTTTGTTCCATTTTCTTTAAAACCAATAAAAATTTGTAACACTTATGACAATAAATAAAATAAATCACTTTTATTTCAACATTTATGATGGTATCTACTGAAAACAATACATTTAAGGGTTTTCTGTGTATTATCTAAGATTAATATTCACATTTATTTATCAGTTATCCTTCTTATATTGTTTAAAAAAATTAAAATAATGGCATCCACATGAAAGATTTACCTGTTGCATATTACATATCTTTTACGGATATCCAACTACAGTGATTCTTCGGAAAGAAATCTCACCACTTAAGTATTATAAAATTAACAGATCTCCTAAAATTAAAACATGCCACCAAATTTCATAATATACAGCCAATAATGAAAGCTGTTCCCATGCACATTCAAACAGGAGAATATGAACATTGTGAGCTTCTGGTAACAAATTTTGCTGGAGATATCTCCATTTGGCAAAATACATAATTCAAACCATTGGTTGACAGGATTATAAGGAACAGATTATATCAGTAATGAATCTCTTTTTATATGAAAAGGATTGCAACATATTCCAGATCTAAAATAATAAATTTCCTTTGAAACAGAAACCTTTCATGTCAAGAAAATTTACAAGCAATACTTATGAGAAAAAGATGCAAATTTCCTTATCATCTCTGATATGTAATTTATTACAAGAGGATATTTTTATTACATTTATAAGGATGTGATACAACTGAGGAGAAAATATGTCACATTAGTGCATTTTGGGATGCCATATTGTTTTATTTTCATCATCTATTCAAGGAACATTTCTTATTTTATAGGTTTCCTTAGTTAAATATTGATTCACGTGCAACAAAAATAAATGGTATTCTGTCTAAGGGGAAGTCAAAATTATGTATTGGGAAATCAGTCAAAGTTGTGATGTAAATTATTTTTGTGGTTTGTGACAAGTTTTGGAAAAATAATTTTAAAAACTTTTTGTGTGGAAAACGAAAACAAAAAACTCACTCGAATAAAACAATAGAAAGAAAATTTTTTTTAAAGTTCAAACAAATTTTTAAGGTGTTTTTCGTTCAGTCAAGCAAGCACTTTTGACAGTGATACACAATACATGCATTAATAAAAGGTATACTCACTGTTATGAATCACTCGGTGGGTGTACAGAGTTCCTAGCTCTTTCGAGCTTTAACCTCCAATCGTTAGGTTTTTGAGTAACTTTTGTTAGTTAATAATACTAGATAAAAATAAAGTACTTTAAGAAAAATAAGAAAAGTTTAACTTTAAAAATAACTGAATGCATTAAGTGCTTTAAAAAAAAACTTCAAAAAGAGTGCCAAACACGGAGAGTGAATACAAATTCATATCAGAAAGTGGGCGGGGCGAAGTCTATTGATTGAATCATTGATAGTGAGAAGCCCATTTCCACAGATTTGCTTTTTCACATGTTTTGGAACTCTTTCAATGGACAACTTCTACTTTGTAAACAACAACATTGAATAAAACTTTCACTTACATCCGGTGTAATGTTAATCTATGGGAAAACATCGAAATGCAACCGAGTTTTTCAAAGTTCTATTGCAAGTTTTTGAAACTTTTTTTGAACGAAATGGAAAAAAAATGATGTGTAGATTTTACATTCGGAATTTTATATCATTTCTTTCAGTATCTTTTCAAAAATACCTTTTTAATTTCTTAG
>BMAO01027352.1:0-13211 GCA_019973975.1 Trichonephila clavata
ATATATATATATATATATATAACATAATAATTTCTCTACAAGAGAGAGATGAATTACATGATTAATACTTAAAAGAATAACAATTGGTAGATAACAAGACAACAGAATTTAGAAGGAGATATGAAAAATTGAAATAACAGAGTAAAATATATAAAAGAATGGATGCTTCAGTATTATCAACATTGCTGACTTAGGACAGCTTGTATACATAAAATTTTCTTTAAAAAAATCTTTCTGTATAAAAGTGGGGTTGAACATGTTTTTGGCCAGCCAACCTTCCCCCTTTTTTCTGTTAATAATACCGAGCAAATACCAATTGGAAATAATGGATAGGAAATCTAAATCCATTATAAGGAAAAGGTAACTTACCCAAAAATTGCATACTGAAATGCAGAGCCCGCGCTAAATCTGAGTACAATAAACAAGTTATTGCCAGATTCTGGACCCAAATACAATTTCAAAACAAAGCAAAGGCTGAAAAATAGCACTTAGCAAAAGTATGAAAAGAATAGAAATAATAAAATAAGAAATGTAAACATACTACCATTATCTTAGAGACTCTTAATATAGTTTAAAAGTTCTAATAAATTCTAAAAAAGTAATTTTATCTAAAACTAGAAACTGGGGGTATTTAAAACTATCTAGGAAGAACAATAATTCTATAATATAAACCTTTTAAAACTATTGAAATTTAATCCTTACTATTTAGAATTTCTTTATTTAAATATCTATTAATAAAATTAATTGGGTAGTTTTGAATTAAACAGTATTTAGTAAAATGTTTATATTTTTTTCTTTTTTCTGATTTATTAGAAACTAGCTATTTATTACGTAGTGTGTAATTAAGAACAATATTTCTGAATATAGATACATGCACATTACTCTCCCAATGCGGTACTTTTATAATATTGAAATTAAAGTCTTCTCGTTTATCATAAATATTAGTAACTATTTTATAATCTTTTAATTTAATTTTTATATCAAGAAAATTTGCTTCTTAACTGTTACTATTTGTATGTATTAAATTAAGATATTGTGGATAAAAATTAATATTAGGTATAAAGTTGTCTTGCTTGCCAAAAATGATTATATCATCTATATAACGAAAAAAGTAAAATTCTAAGTTGTCTGTGAAACTATTTTCAAAATAATGTAAATATAAATTGGCAAGACAGTTGCTAGCTGGGCCACCTTGTGGTAGACCCTTAATCTGTTGATAATAATTACCATTATGATAAACATAATTCTCTTTTAGAACTAACCTAAGTAGAGAACCAAATCTATCATATTTGACATTTTTAAACAAATTATCTTTATGTAATTTTACTAGTGTTTTTATCATATCATCAATATTAATTGAGTTAAAAAGATCTTCAAAATCTAAACTAAATACTGAAAATATCTTTTTATCTTTAATTTGTGTAATAAGTTCTGAACTATTTTTATGAATGGCTGAAGTTTTTAGATTATTTATTGTATCTTGTAACATTTATGTAGAATATATATATATATATATATAGTAGAACGTCGTTTATCGAACGTTTATTATCCGAAACGTCAAATAGCCGAACCAGATTTTTTTGTCAACTATATGTATTGTATATGAATATGTTTTCGAACAGTGCAATGCTCAATGGTTGTTCGCATGAGGCCATAACAGGCGGGAAAACCCAAGGTGAGGGATATTTGGGGAATTTCAGTTGTGTGATTCGGTAAACATCTGCGCGGAATATTAGATTGGTTTGTTTCCAAGTGATGGGGTGTGTACGTGGTCTTTCGTTGAGTTGTGAATTGCTATGGCTTCTAATTCAAAACGGAAGCGCAAAGTCTTGAGCATTGAGACAAAACTTGAAATAATGAACCGTCTCGCGATGGGAGAAAATGGAGCGTCTCTAGCACGGTTTTAAAATGTTGGAAAGTCAAACGCTGTCACGTTTTCTTTTAGAAACAGCTATAGTACGAGCAACAATCAGAGTGATGTCCTACTCAACTAACGCTGCTCAAGAGAATCTGAGACCTTGTGGAGAAAAAACAAAGGTGTACAATGGTACAGTGAAAAACAAGTGATTATTTTCCACAATAAAAGTAAAATTGCGGCAATTATTTTGCTTTTTCTTCAAGAACGTTTCCCGTAAGTGATGATTTTCAATATTCATATAGTGTCCGGTTTCGTATACTGCATGGATTGCAATCGGTTTTCGGTTATCCGAACAATCGCGTATCCAAAAGGTGTCCGGTCTCAATTGATTCGGATAAACGACGTCCTACTGTATATATATACTGACCAACACAGCAAAAAGGAACATTTTTGAAACAATAGAGAAACGAACTGTTTCTCTATTCTTTCAAATTCTTATTCTAAGTTTTATTTACACACCTTACAGGTATTCTATGTGTTAAACCTTTGTTACATCAGTGCGATAGTTCATTTCCTGCTGTACTCCATTCAACACATGCTGCTATCAACGTTATTTGACAGCACGTGCTGTCCCCCCCCCTTGCCTCATGATGTAGTGAAACACGTGCTGTCATAAACGTTGACAGTACCATGTTGGTTAGAGTGTGGCATTAAGTGGACAATCGCATGGATGTATGTCGTTTAAAAAAGGTTTTCCACATTGAATACTTATAAGGTGTGTAAATTTAAATTAAATCGTTTTTGTATTCCTTTAAATGTGTGTGTGTGTTTTTATTTGTTTTACTTCGTCGAAACCATAGAAAGAATAATGTATATCTATGTATTTCTTCCACAAACCATCCATAGTTATAATCTATTGATTTTATTATATTGCTATGAGAATAACGATGTGATTATTCATATTTTTATGGAAGCTTATTTAATCAATAATGCATTTGGATTAAGTATCACAAACGACATGAATAAGGTTTCTACCAATAAAAAAAATATTTTAAAGCCTTCCTTTTAATGCAGTTACGAATGAGTATAATAATCTATCATGCGAAAAATATTCCTCTTTTCAATAACTTATTTAGCTCACGCGAAACATTTTCCTACCCCCAAATAAAGGAACTAACAAACTATTCCATCTCCAACATTAAAAATGAAGAAATTCCTAAGCACTATCTTTCCCAAACTTCAAATCCTAGTTTATTATTAAAGACCCTAGAAATGAGTTTTTAAATCAAATCAACTCCATCGGTGCTTCCGATCCTAAATAATGGAAAAAATATTTCAGAAATGGAAAATGGAATGCAGAGTCCTTTCAAATGGAAAATGCTATTTTCGAAACAAAAGTACGCCCGTTACCGACTAGCCCCGCCTCTTTTCCATTTTTCTCTTCCTTTGAGTGACGGCTACTTTTCCGGCACGATTTCCTTGGAGAGGTTTCCGAAAGAGAAAAAAGGTGCGATTAGTTCAATTCTTTAATGTCAAGATTCACTAGTAGGACTTGAAGAATGAAAGGGTTAAAGTGTTTGAAGAAATAGGATTAAATTTTGTTTCTGGTATTACTTACTTTTGTCTATAGGATCATGATGGACTTATTAATGATAAAATTACCGTAAGATCCGGTGAATAACACGCGCATTTAACACAAAAAATAAGATAAAAATTCATGAGTGTTACACAGAATATAAAAATGTGAGAGATTTAAAAATGTAAGAAGATGAGCATAGGAAAAAAGTTAGACTTCTACATATATCAAAATACTGTTTATTTAAAATAAATGGCATTCCTAATGAGCTTAAAGGGTTGTACAGTTCAAGAAGTATATTATTATTTTCTAAAGTTTGGAATAATACCTTGAAAAAAATGACCTCAAAACATAGGAACATGGCGCACGTACATTTCAGGTTTCTTCGTATAAAAAAAGAGTGTGTGTTATACTGCAAATATACCTAAAAACTAAAAAGTGCAGCTTGGAAGTATAGGTGCCTTTTATACGGCATTGCGCGTTATACGCTGAATTTTACGGTACTTAAAATACTGATCAGTGAAATACAATGTAATAAACATCATTTAGAAGATCCCCCCCCCAAACCATTTTTATCACTAAAAGTGTTCTTATTAAGCTATGTTTTAATGTTAAGTGTTTATACTACTTAATAGCATTTTAATTCAAGAATTATTCTAAACAACACAATTCCAATTTGGAGACAAATAACAAACTGGAAAACTTTTGGGGAAAATCTTTGTTGAAATGTGATTCTAGCAACAGGCAAAATGGCTATAAACGAGGTCATGCCAAAAGAAAAGGCATTACGGAAACATGGAAACAAACATCCATGCGTAAAAGTAATTCGACATTTCAAACGCATCATCCTAATCGTATTAAAGAAGTACATGAAGTTATGGATTCTTGCTTAACACATCGTTAATAACACACAAATCTAATGCTTTCCCAAGAGATTGGAAGAAGAGCGGAATACATTTTAATCAGAAGAATTTGCATACATATAATTCACACATGAATTCCCATACATAGATTTTGTTCCGAAAAAAACCCGTAAAATTAAAATACCTGAATACTGTTTTTCAATCCATTTCACAAGTGCAATATATTTCATACATACCGAACCCTAATTAAATAATTAAAGTACTTAATCATTATTATGACCCCAGCACCTCAATCAGACCAATCCAAACCTCCAACATTAAACTCAACAGCCCCAATTAGGTATACAACACCCGAATTCCCAAACAAATTAACACCTGCATTTCGGTATGAAGTTTAGTAATTCATATCACTCAACCACTCATAGAAATCTCGATAGATCTACTCATTCAATCCAATAGTACGCCACGGTGTGCAGTCAATTCATCCTTTGACAATTACAGATATATACGCCGCTATTCAGTTATCTATGCGCGCTTAAGGATCAAATGAGACATCACAATTAATGCGAGAAGCTACACATCATTTGATGCATCCACTCAATTATCAAACTGCGTGTATATCTCGGAAGCTAACCGTTGAGTTACGGATCAAGGTATTAGTAAATTATAGCTTATTCAACCATGAGACAACGGGGGTAATTATTGTTGACCACTCTGAATCAATAGTCTGTAAATTGACAGTTGTGACATGGTTAAACGTCTTAAGATGAACCGAGGTTGTATGTATTAGTCGAACATGATGACATAGAGAAGTAAGTGTATTTGTATTGTAGATGGCAGTACGAATGAAAATCAATTAAATACACTTGATAATTTTATAGCAGATTCAAATTAAGTAGACCACTAAAAGTAAATATGCATACACGTACAAATTAGTTATATATAGCGCTGCACCCTTAACTGCAATGTTAAATGTTTGTTCAAATTACAAACAAAATTTTTGGATATTTACAATAAGAATTTTAATTTTATTTGCTATGAAATATATAAATATAAATTTAAATTTAAATTATATGATGAATGTAAGAATGAAATGTTTTTTTATAGTGCATTACTTGAGTCAGAGGTCACCAAACTTATATATATATAGCTTCTGAACTAGTGTAACTTTTTAAAATTCTACTGTGGTGTACCAACCAAAAAAACTATATCAACGTTTCTTTCTTTTTTAAAAAAATAATACATCTACACAAATAAATAAAATTAAACTGGCTGTTTGTAAATCCAAGTTAACAGCTTTTTACTAAATGCATTTAAAGTTACATACGGTACTTATATCTAAAAAAATATTTTTAAAATTTTTTGTCTGTCTGTCTGTTTGTTCCAGGTAATCTCTGAAACAGCTGGACCGATTTTGAAAATTCTTTCACTCCAATGGAAAGCTACATTACCAGCGAGTAACATAGGGTATATTTTTTCCCAATATTTCTACGGGAATGGAAACAACGCGGGGAAACCAAAGGGCGCTGCTTACCTCTCGCCAAGTTGGCGCAAGGTTAGGCATTTTCACAATACCGGAAATTTTTAGTAAAAATTTTCTCCCATTTGTAACAAATAACTGAAACACAATGTGATTTAACACCTTTACTAAAAGCAATTTTTTAAAATTTTTTATTAATTGTCAAACGTTTATTACGTTACGTTTATTAAATGTCAAACTCAAACTTTGAGAAATATCGCCAAGTTGGCTAAAAAATTCGTCATTCCTGCAATCCCTGAAATTTGAATAGAAATTTTCTCCCACTTTTTAAAGAGAGAAATGACATAAAGTCTTATCAAATTGCGTAAAGCTCTATGGTAATATTAAATGACAGTTTTATAAAAACTTTTGATTTATCGAATATTTATTACTTGGAAATTATTTTTATTTAAAAAAAAATCCAATATAAGACCATGTTTTGCACGAAATTTTTCTCTTATACTGAAACTAGATATTTTATATGGATATATTAATATGAAGTTATACTAGATATTATTATGGAAGAAGCCATACAATGCCAAAAGCCCAATAAAATTCGGGAACTTTACCCAATACTTATATCATCTTGCGGTCTTTCTAATGCTCAAACATTTTGGAATAACTACAGAGAGTATGTGGCGGATTTTTTTTTTTGTGACGACTGCAACAAGTACATGTAAATATGACTTAAAAATAAACCCATCTACAACGGATAGCCAATAATAATTGAAAATAGGGTTTCCACAATGATTGGAAAGAAGCATAAAATAAAATTAATTTTGTAAGTTTTAATCAATTTTGTACTTCAGAATCCTGCGCAGTGTGAAATACTAATTTTCATATTTTTAAAACATTGCCAAATATTTATTTCTTTATAACTTTTTAGTTTTTTATTCAAATTTTCTGAAATTATGAGAAAGAATGTACATATAAGGGATACTCATGTGGTAAAAAATTCAAATTATTGTTTTGTTATATTGCTATGTTACATTGTTTTAAAAAAGAATGATTTTTCCAGTTCACGAATAACTTTTAAGAGTTCTGAGATAAGACCAGATATCGTAACAAAAAAAGACAATTTTTAATAAGTCCGTAGTAATGCTCAGTAAAAACTAGATTTTGAAAAAACTAAACAATATATTTGAAAAATCTCACATCAGTATATATATATTGTACAGAGAAATTTTTGTGCTTCAGTATTCAAAGTTTGCTCTACAAAAGGTACATAAAAATAGCTCATTGCGATACCCTTTGTCGTCACACGCGAACCTTGTTACATACATAAAAATACCTAAATTCCATGCTTAAACACATAAATACAGTTTTATTTTGGCTGTTTTAGAAATCATTTATCCAGTTTAGAGAAACTTTTGATATCTTATAATTTAGAAATATTGTTTGCATGCGAACATACAAAACTCTAATGAAAACTTTCCCAATACCCTCCAAGTATACAGAAATACGGGCTCGTTAAATCAGTGGATCCTAAAATCTTGTGAGTGGTCGCAGCAGAAACTACGGGTGCAGAGGGCTGGAGAATATTTCCCTCCCCTCCAGTTCCATGCCTAAATTGTGGAGGTGGAGGTAGGTGATGTCGCCATCTATCGTGTAGAAGTCCAACCTATCTCAAGCTCTGACAAATTTCATTCTTTCCCTTCGGGAGGGACACGACAACAACAGCTTGAAAACTTTCGAAATGTCGTATATTAGAGAATGTCCCCGTATTCTCGAATGAACACCAAAACCATATTTATACATTTTCACGTTATATTTATGATGTCTTGTGGTCAACTTTGATGTGAGTAATGCATTGATGGTGAAACTTATTCAAAGATTTAAACAGAATCTGTGAGAATTGATGTAAATGCTACAAAATATCTAGCTAGACAAAAACTGAGAAATAATATTTCAGGGCAATTTAGACTCCCCCCCCCCTATTTTACTTTAAATAAATTCAGAAGAAGCTAATTTTTAATAAAATGGGTCAAATACTTGTAATTCATAAGTTTGGTAGGGAAGTGACATTTTATTTTAAAAATGAAATTTTCTCAAAATGTTTTTAAAATCCCTTGTACCTTTTTTTCTCAACTGGATGAATGTACCTGCAATTTTCCCTTCATATTACTGATATGTAACTATATGAACCGAAGTGAGCTATTTGAGATATTTCCAAAATTATTGTCTAGAGACAAATAACATCGTAACAAAAAATGACAATTTTGAAAAAAATCATAGTGATACTTTTTAAATTGAATGTTTTGAAAAACTAAGCAATATTTTTGAAAAGCCTCGCTAAAGTATAATTAATATCTAGACAAATTATGATTTTTTTACATTTAACAGTTTCTGAGAAAAGGTACATACAGAAGCTCAACTATTGGTATGGGGGGGGGGGACCGAAGACCCTTAAGAACATAATATGGTCGACATTTATAGCACATTCTTCATCATTCGACTATTACTTTTGTATAATTTAGTTAAGTGAGATTTGATGTGTTATAAGCCTATTTCTTAATAAATTAAACAGTAAAAGGATGTAGGAAACATTTCAAATATGATAATAGGTATTCGAAATAAAAATGAATTATACGTATAACGAAAAAGATTAGTAAACAAATATTTTTATAAATTTTAAATTCCAGTCGGGAGACTAGAAAATTTGATTTATTTTTGAAGGAGGAACTGATTCAATCTCAGTTTTTGAAAGGAATCGTATGCTGCATTATTTCGTAAAACTCTTCAAATTGTAGTTTTATGTGCTTGTATATCCAGCTGCATTGCAATCAAAAATTTCTAGTGCAATGCAAGATTGATATAAGAATTTACTTTGCTATTAAAATAGTATTATATAACAAAACGGATTTTTGATAGAATTGTTTGTAGATATATAGTGGCTTTTAAAAATTTAATAGTGGAAGTAAAAAGATATAATAAATCAGACATGCCAGATCAAATCATATTTAACACAAAATAATGAAACTACATATCAATACGATTTGCTCATTCAATGTGAAATTAGGATTAGTAGTCTTCAGTATTTTTCCATTGATTTAAGACATTAATTTTCAATATTTTTAAAATCAATTAAAAAAAACATTTACTTTTTACAAGGAAACAAATTTAATAAAAATCTGTTTTAATCGCACACCTAGGCTTTGCAAACCATGAATGCGCCTTTCAGTCATGAGGCGGTCAATTAATTAAACATTGATATTCTTATTCAAGAGACGTTTAAAACAGGGTTTTTTAAATAGCGTATAAAGAAATAACTTTTTTTGATATTTAGTGCCAGTTGAATTAGAATGTACACATAAATTTTTTTAGTAATTTTGTAACAATAAAAATATTTAAATACAATTTTGAGGCAAAAAATGAAGGAAAAATGACATAATTTCAAATCATTCTCTTTTTCTGAAAAAGGTTTAATAATATTTTTCCAATATATACTTAGGACTTCTAACCCAGGTTTAAGCTAAAATTTTGAACTGTATAACTTAGAAGGGGAAATATTCATATTTTATTTCAACAGAGTACCAAAATTTTAACAAAAAAAAAAAAAAAACATTGTTATTTCAATGGCTTGTAAATCTGAAAATAATATTAATTTTTCAAAAAAAAAATTAGTTTAACTCTGGCGTAGAAACCCTATCTCAATATAAGCAAAATATTATTATTATAAAAGTATTTTTAAAAAAAGAAAAAAAGGAGAAATTTTTAACATATGTCGTTTTTTGTTAATTTCCAAAAAATTGCATTTATATAACTTGTTATTGCAATAATAATATTCTTCCAAAATTTTATGTGCATTTTCTAATTCAAGTGCAACAAAATAGCTAAGAAATTGTTCATTTTTACGCTTTTAGAGAATTATAGTTCCGACTTTAAAGAGACGAATACACGAATACACATATCATATGGAACCCAAAGCTCTCAAAACCACTAAAAATAAAAAAATAATAAAAATGTACTTAAAAACTTATGAGCCACATTAACTCTTATTTGTCATTTTAGTAATCCAAGTGAAAAGTCGAATTTTTTAGCACAGCTACAAACACTACACAAATATTACATCATGTCCGTACAAAGCACTTTCAAAAATTTGCTGGAGTAAAAAATGAAGGAATCATATATAACCTGAAAATAAATGTGTAGCACTTCATATAAATCATTCATTTTTTTTCTTCTAATTTATTCCTTGTTTCAGACACCTCTGCCAAATGTGCAGACTTGTTTAACGCGACCCCAACAAACAAAAGTAATTTGCTTTAGCATTTGAAACTTTCTTGCTGCCTCCTTCGAGAAAAATCATCAATCTCAACTCAGGGACAGTACTCTAGCAGCCTAATATCCCTTTCTTTTTACACCGAAGCCTGTATTTTCTGGGTCTTAGAAAATTTCCTTTGTAATAGGGAAGTAATGATGGCATTCAGTTTTCAGAGTAATGCATGAAAATGTATGTAAATGCATAAAATAAAGTGCAAGTTCCTTGTAGATAGTATTAAAAAAATTAATTTTTGCAAGCAAAAAAAAAAAAAAAAGGAACAAAAATACTAGATTTTCAGTAAAAATACGGCATGTGTGTCTCGCAATGAACGTCTCAAATTTATGATGTACTTAAAACTTTAATTGTCTCTGTAAGCAAATTATTAAAATTAGATTAATTATCTATACTAGAAATCCTCATATTGGTTTCATGATTCATATTCTAAGCTGAATTCTGTGTTTACAATTTATTTTCAGCATATTATGAATAATTTACTTCTATAATGGATTGTTTTTATTGACTATCAAAGACATTGAATTGAATAAACTTTTAAATGTAACCAAATTCAATGACTGATAAATGATAAAATCTATTGGAATAATTATGTCACGTAAAAAGAAAAAAAACTACCATAAGATTCGAATTTACAACAGGAATGAAAATTTCAATAGGCTCCTATTTCTTAATATTTTTAAATATTAAAATAATTATGCCCGTGACAGGGTTTCCGTACCTAAATTCAATTAAAATATAAATCCGCCTTCGCTTTCGCAATTCATGATGTTGTATGAATATATACTGTTTTTTATGTATAAGCTGTGTGTTATGTGACCCGGCCACACGTTGCCATGGATTTGTTGTAATACGTTGATTTAATATTATTCTCTATTTTTATCAATGTGCCTCGCAACCCTCTCTTGAAAATCTATTTCCATGACACCCGTTCTTATCTGATCATGAATCGGAAAAGAAGCATGTATATCAAAAATTCATTATGGTAGATCTAGTAGTTCGACCTCTTAGTAGTATGCCCAGTAACTCTCTGAACCTCCCATAGGAGTCAGTTTTCGTACAATCCATTCTTAGCGGATCTATATTCAACAAAAGAAATATGCTTACCAAATTTTAAGCATTACAGTGTAGTAATTCAAAATCAAGAATTTATTCATCTGTAACATTCCTTTAGCCTCTTGCAAGATCCCTTTGAAGTCTATTTCTGACAAAAACCATTCTAAGTGGGTTGTGACGTCGTCACAATGGAGAAAGCGCCTCTATTCATAAACATTTCCACAGCTGGAGAAAACGTGTTTTTTGCTGCATTGTGTTGTATCAGACAGCTGGACCGTCGGCGACGGTGTGTCTGGGGGACACTATGGGCTAGGCATCGCTGCATTATTTCTATTCATGGGCAGTGATTGTACGTCTTGAATGCTGGCGCCTCTGCAGGCGGCGGCGAGGTGTTTGAAGTGCCAGATGTCAGCCGGGCCCTTGTCGCCGGGAACCTTTGAGAGGGACCGGACTTTTGTCATCGCTGCACGAATGGATGACGTGCAAGACCGTTGGTGCCGGGTGCAAATCCCTGAGGTCGGCCAATGGGGATTGATGAGGGGCGTGGAGTGAACCCGCCCCTAGAGTGTAAAAGAGTGGACTTCAGAAAGAGAAGGAAGACAGACAGACTCGGACTCGGTGATCGCTTCTTTCATTGATTCAGCAAAATTTTCTGGGAATTTTCTCAGCACTGATATTTGAATATTTGGCCAACGACAAAAAAGAAGTGTCTTTGGATAGGACGTCAACTGTCTGCGACTTGTGCTGTATTTTTACAGCATCTTCAACCTAGATTACCCTATTGATTTACCTCCTAACGACTTGGAAATGGCCTCTGACCACCCCTCGGAAATGGAATTTGCCCACAATGCCTCTCTCCCATCCTCCAGATCCTCTACTCCTACCACCAGCAACTGCGAACGGCTCCAATATGCTCACTCTGAATTGAGAAAATTCTCAATTTTATACAGCAACGTGTCTCATACGATCGACTCCATAGCTCCTTATGCCTCAGAAGAAGACCCGGAACTTGCTGACCTCTACACGAGACAAACCTACCTCTACTCCAGACAAGAACAAGCGGTAAGTGAGTTTAGCTCTCTTCCTCGCTGTACTACCCCTGGCTGTCAAATTCACCACACCCCTGTAAACTCACCTACAAAATCTGAAAACATTGATTTCCCTGAACTACCTAAAATTAACAGTAATAAAAGGAAGGAAAGTGAAGATGGTTTCATCTCGCCTACTCCTAGACAAACATTTAAAAGACAACTCCTATATCTCTCAAACTTTAATGTTAATACTAATAATAAATGTAATGGACTTAATGTCAACGAAACGGATATAGCAGGAACTTCTGAACACACAACTAATTTAAAAACACCCGCATCTAGCCCTAATAAAAACACCAGCAAACGAACTCAAATACAAATAACTCTCTCCCACCCCGGTTTTCCTAAAAATTGACACTCAATACATGAAACGACTCAAAGCACTCACGGAAATAATCCCAACCCTCCGCAGCAGAAAATCAGGTGAACTCATAAGGCTCTACACTAATAATTACGACGAATACCGCACCCTAAATGATGCAGTCGAAAAACTAAAGTATGAATTTTTTGTAATTAAACCCCAATATGAAAGGCCAATTAAGGTCGTCTTAAAAGGACTCCCCAAGGATACTAAAACCGATGACATACATGAAACCTTACCGAACTCGGCTACACAATAGAAAAGGTCACTCAACTAATTGGACGAATCACAAAACAGGAACTTGCAGTCTTTCTAATAACTCTCCCCCGAAATCTACAAAATTTAAAAATCTTTCACCTAACGCATCTTTGCTACCTAATGATAAGATTTGAAGGGTACAATGGCAAAGGGGTTACCCAATGCTATTCATGTAACA
Source organism: Trichonephila clavata (assembly GCA_019973975.1). Lineage (NCBI taxonomy): Eukaryota > Metazoa > Arthropoda > Arachnida > Araneae > Nephilidae > Trichonephila > Trichonephila clavata. Next base: position 13,037 of record BMAO01027352.1, read on the forward strand.
CCTTCCATCATACGGCCGAAAACTGCCACTTTATCCCACGATGCCTGAAATGTGGCGAAGCACATCAAACTCGCGAATGTGCAATCAAAAGAGTAGAGAAAACCTACTGCATTAACTGTCATGTGTACGGACACATGGCAAATTATACTAAATGCCCTCTCTACCCTAAACCTCG
>BMAO01027353.1:0-108299 GCA_019973975.1 Trichonephila clavata
AAAAGAAATTCTCAGTATAACTTGAAGGATAGTTTTCAAGTATTTGAAACACTCCCCAATTCTTGACAAAAGGAATTCCCTATTCTTGACACTCCCCTTTTTTTTAATCTTTTGGACCATGCCGCAAAAACAGTACTATAGATTTGTTGACCTAAAAACGGTGTCTTTCTAAACATGAAAGATCAGAAGAATTTTTGCTTTAGTTTTGAACAAAAATAAAAGGGATGCTCATATTGGCAAATGTTTATAATTACAACATTTTTGTTCGTTCTCAATTATTATGAATGGAAAATTAAAAGCTCACTCACACAACATTTACATTGAAAAGAATTTTTGCATCTTATATCTTGTTTAGGGGAAAAATCATTCAATTATTTTGCACACATGTTTTTTAAAGTGTTTTACTAAATGAAACAAGAGCTTTAATAAATTTTTCTTAACTGAATACAATAAAAAAAAAGATCATGTAGGATTTTAAGGAATAAAGAAATTTCAAAAAGGCATTTGCAAACCTCTAAAATTCTTTGTTCTAAATTGCATTAGTTTGTTTTATAAATAAATGCTAAAATTTTGGTGTGTTAATTCAAAATAAATATATTTTAATCGATGATTGATCGATTTCCTGTTAAATCAAGTAATACATATAAGATATAAATTTTATCCCTCTTTCAGAGGAATCCTGCCTAAGTGTCATGATGTTTCAGTTGTTACAAAATCTAAATTAATTATATGTGAATAATTCAGGATTTATTTTCCACACATATTATTATCTGGAACAGAAATGAATTTTCTTGAACTATTCACTAACTTACGCAATATTATCAAAAAATTTTTTGTAAATCTTTATTTTTTTCCAAAAACTATTAATAAAAAAATAGAGAAATGCAATGAGAAGTGTGAAATAAAATACCATACTACAAGTATATATTCACTTCCAAATTATATCTTTTAACTGTTATATTGAGAAAAAAAACTTTGTATTAATTAATCTTTGTGTATAATTAATTAGCTCTGAATAAATATAATGGAGGTAAATTCAAAGCATTTGTTTTGTAAAAAAAAAAAAACTTTAACTAAAGTATTTGTTTATTTCTGAAAATATGAGAGATTATCTCCTTTAATATATATATAATATAAATTTAAGATAATGATAAAGAGAGATAAAACAAATAATTCATTTAGAATAGTAAGAGATATAAAATTTCTAGATAGATCCAGTCTAATATATGTTGTCTAGAAATTCCTTATATTGATTATACTAAAATGTGAATTTTTCATAATTATAAATTATTATTTTCCTCGGCAGTGGAAAAAATAAAGACTATTTGTAATTTGATATTTATGTCATATATTTTAAAAATAATGTAATTTGCCTTCGTCTTCAAATGATAATAATTCCTTACTTTGAAAAAAGCTTTATTGGTGAAGGACTCGTAATTTTGAATCTCGGTCAAGTGACGAGGACGACATATGAGCTTCGACATGCTCGCGCCCCCTTGTAGGATTATCCCGCCCCCCTAGAGGCGCGCGCCCCACAGTTTCAAAAAACGCTGAATTAATTGATTTTTTTAAATGATATTTGTTTTAAGTTCTGAAATTAAGAAAATGATATGAATCATATTTTTATTGGGTATGGTCTTTAAACAAATCAAAAGTAATGCTATGACATCTGATGGCTATGTAATCTGAAAAAATCTAAGTCTTGTTGATTAAAAAACCATTCTTGTTTTGCAGGAAAAAAGTGTTTTCCAGAACACATTCTTTTTTTCAACATTCATTTTAAAACCTTTGCAATTGCATAATATATTCAATCTTCAGTAATAATATGATATTTTTTAAAATCATTTTCCGAGTTTTTGAGATTTACATGTTTTTAAATGTTTATTAACTTTTATTAGAAAACAATGGATTAAGGAGCACATAAATTTTGGTATTTCATCATTGTCTCAATGCAAATTCTATTTTAATTTTTGCATGGATATTTAAACCATGTCAATTATAACTTTTGTTAAAATTGTAGTTTAATATGGTTCAAATATTGAAATATAAATTGTACAAAATGGAAATCACTCATTTTCAATGAAAAAAATTTTTACATCTTATATCCTGTTTAGAAAAAAAATCATTGAATTTTTTTACACAGATGTATGTAAAAAAAATTAAAGGAATAATATCATGTAGGATTTCAAAAAGGCATTAGTTAATTCTAGAGTTTTTTTTATTTTGAATTGAGTTAATCAGTTTTATAAAAAATACTTAATTTTGAAATCACAATTTAAGATAAATAAATATGTGTTGTTGTTGCTTATAACCCCTAATGAACTCTTGATTAATGAAATTTCCTATTCATTCAAAGTGGTGCAAATAAGATATCAATTTACAGTCACCCCTTTCCAGGAATCCTAGGAGCCGTGATGTTTTGGTTGTATAAAATGCTAGCTTTATTATGCGTGGATAATTCGAGATTTATTTTCAGCACATTTATCATCTGGAGTGAGTAAATATAAGTGTCACACTATTCAGCTACCGTGGGCTTTTGGAGACTGACCTCGTAATTTTGAACCACGGTCAAATGACGAGGACAACACCTGAGCTGGCACCCCCTCTCCTAACTTCTACACCCCACAAACGGGAGAATGTTTGAGCATCGATAGATTTTTTTTTGTGCATTGCCCCCCTACATTGCGGGTCTTCAGCAGTATTGGGCTCGAACTCATGATACGCTGGCCACGAGTCCGTTGCCTTGGTCACTTGGTTACGGTGCCCACTTTTATTATCTGGAGCAGAAATGAATTTTCTTATGGACAAGTTCTACTTTGTAAACAACAACATTGAGTAATACCCTCCGGAACTTCCGGTTTAATGTTGATCTATGGGAAAACATCGAAATTCAACTGAGTTTTTCAAAGTTCTAATGCAAGTTTTTGAAAATTTTTTTGAACTATATGGATAGTAGATGATCTGCAGATTTCCCACTCGGAATTTCATATTATTTCTTTCAGTATCTTTTCTAAAATACCTTTTTTAATTTTTTATCTCACTAGAGCAAGGTTGCCACAATTGCTTGCTTATCGCGTTTTTTGGCGATGTTTGGAATATGTAAATAGTGTAAGTGTATTAAGTAATTAGTGTTATTTTGCGTATTGGATTTTGTTTTATGGTTTATAATTTACGTTATCATATCACAAGATTTATTATAATAATTGTATTTGTCTATTTGAATCGTTTGTTTCTTTCTTGGTTACGAAAACAAATAGTAATTAAATACTTCGGAATTTTTTTTAATTATTTGTTTTTGTATAAATGTTATATTTATTAAGATATTGCATGTACTTGCCGCCATTTTTTTCTACATATTAATTTTTTATAGTTATTGGATTAAATTTCTTCCATATTCATTTGAAGAAGAGTAATTATAAATATGTGTAAAATACTTTTTATTTATAATTGTTACTTTTTGACTAATTTAAGATTAATTAGTTATTTAATTTCTGATATGTATGTACGTATTCCATTTGTAACATCTACTGACAAAGTTTTCCATTGTCAATTTATTGAATTTGATGAAAATTACTGGAATTTGAAAAATCACTTCTTGTTCGCTTTTTACAAACATATTTTTTGCCAGAAATTTTAGATTAATTTCTGTGTTTTGTATATTTGGAAATTATTAGAAAATAACAAATCATGTTATTTTATCTATTTTCATATAAAATAACTTGTTCTTGAAAATATATTTTAATATTATTAGGATATCCAGGTTTTTAGCATTGTTTATTATTTTATTTTACATTGTATGGAAATATTTGTTTGGCTTACATATGTTATATTTTAAAAAATATTTATTACTTAGCATGTGTTTGAAAATGCTACATCTTTGAACAATGTTTCAACTTCATATATTGTATGGATTATGTATTTTAATAAATTTTTTATGTTATATGCAATTCATTGTGCTGTAAAAATAAAAAATTCATTTTCATTAAAGAATAAATCTTTTATCATTAATCAAAAACTTTCATGTCAACTAACTCTAATATTATGTAATTTTTTAAGGATTTTTCTACAAATATAAATTGTATTTTAAACAGTCTATAGTATTCATATATATCATACTATTTTTAAAATTTATATGCAATTCAATAAGTAAAAAATATATTAAAGACAAAGGATAATTAAATTGAATTTCTAAAGACTGTTACGCCTTTTCTCTTATGTGATATTTTCACTTAATATTGTGTAATAATTACTATAAATTATAAATCAAATTTTTTTAAAACATATTTTTCAATGGTTTTGAATCATTACTACATTATAGAATTAATATTCTTGCCTTTACTTTTAATATGTTGGAATCATGTCACAAAACAAGGAAAACTTGTATAATAATGTATGTTTATTGAAATGAAAAATTTAATTTAAATTCAAAGTTGCCTACAAGAATATTAAATTAAGAACTTATGGTAGCATTATTATCAATCATAATATATACACTTGTAAAGCAAAAAATACTTTCATATTAACCAATAATCTATGTACACTAGCTGTTATTTTCTAATATTTACATAAAGTTTGCTGTTTGTGAAAAAACATTTCAGAGTATTACTATTTGACGGATATCTAGATTAATATGATATTCATTATTTTATTTGGTTTACATGTGAGATAGAATTTTCAATTTAGATTTAAATAAATATTTTATGCAACAATATTTTTAAAAATATTTATTACTTTCCATTTTTAAAATTGCTGCTAACAAATTCCAATGCACTTAAGAGATGCATTTAAAAAAGAAAATAACATGAAGTCTTTTTTAAAAAATGTTTCTTTTATAAAATTTAAACATCAGTAGAGAAAATAGTACATTATCAATAAGTAACTTGCAGTAAGCAAGAATTAACTGAAAACACATGACAAATAATGAATTTAGCTCCTATAACAATACACGCATTGAGAAACTTTTAATAAGTTCAATACCCAATTTTCAAGAATTCTAGCTACAGCAACATTTGGAAATCTAAGCAAATGTATGTTATAGACATTTTCAAATAAAATTATTTACATTAATCAGTATTCAAAATAACTTTATTCAAAAATATGAGAAATTTGATATTTACAACAACAGCAAATTTTAACTTTCAGCCCTGAATTTCTACACTATACAGGACGTTTCAATTATTGACGAATATGTCTTGATTTTGCAAGCCATGTTTACTGGGAAATAATTCAAGAATTTTTTCCAATTTTCACAACTTTCTAAGTTATTGGCCATCTGAGAATGACAATTGAGGAGAAAAAACAACTTATTGACTCGTTAAAAGATTTTATATTAAAATCTAAATTAAAGTAAACCCTCTTTCAGTAAATAGAAATAATGTTTTAATCGTTTTTATTTTAATTAGTGAAGTACAGGTCAGTCAACCTTTGAATATAAATACCTTTAATGCTGGATTTCAGCTTCCAGCACTGGTCATTGTACATGCATGGCTAGGTGTATATTGTTTTTTCAAATTAATAAAAAGGATAACTTATCTTTATTCCTCAATTTACATACAAATTTCAATATTTTATGAGATTCATTGTTTTTAATTATTTTGAGGGTAACTGTATATTTTAAAAATAATTCTCCAATATGTTCCATACCATTCTTATAAAGGGCATTTAAACTTTTGTGTTCTTTGAAACTGTCCAATTCTACTTGTTTGCATTCATCTGTTATATTTAAAATTAGCATTCTTTCAGATTATGAGAAGTTTGTTCTCATGTTGCAGCATTTGTGACATTTACTGACAGATTTTTCATTGCTAAGTTATAGAATATGATGAAAATTATTGGAATTTCTAAACACCAATTCTTAATTTTTCAATAAATATGTTTTGCCATAAATTTAAAAAAAAATATTTTTAACTTATGCTTTAAAAAACTCATTCACACACACACACAAGTATATTGTAATCCCAATATGTATATAATTTTGTACAGACAAAATTCCCCTACAAGGGGCTGTTAAAAGTAGAAATCCCTGGAAAGTAGCAAGTTTGGGTGGTTATTACGAGAAGCACATACTAGATAGTGTCAATAAACCAGCTCTCTGGTGCTGTTAAAGAGTATCAATAGTATGCATGTAATTAAATTCATTAGTTTTGTAATGCTTGCCTTAGTCCTTTGAATTCTGTCAATGACGGATTCTTTCAAAAAGATTGAGAATGTGAATTTTACAAACTGGTTAATGAAAGTTTATATGTAAAACAGATATATAGATTTCTAGATATAAAATAAAATTTAAAAAAATTTCAAAACATTTTTAAAAAATTTATTTGGTCATCTTCATAAAAAAAAATAATACAAAGAAAAAAACACTGTTAATTACAATAAATTGAGATTATCTAATGTTAACTTGCAACCATTTTGAACAGTACAATGATATTAATTGCATGTATTGGAATAGTATATTTTTTTATTTGTGCAATCATTTTGAACAGTACAATGATATTAATTGCATGTATTGGAATAGTATATTTTTTTATTTGTAAGTATTTGAAATACAAACTGTTTATTTGCTGAGTTTGAATATCCACTTAACACCGCAGACCTTCCCTTTTTGTAGTGAGTAGCCTTCTGTAACCTTGGTCATTGGAAATTTTAAAAAATTGCTTATTTGCCATTATTTTGAACTACACAGTGTTTATTTACAATTTAAGCTACATATTTTTCTATTTATAATTGTTTGAATTACATATTGTTCATTTGTAATTATTTGAATTACACAGTGCTTATTTTCATATACCTATAATACTAAAGAATTATTTGAAGAATTTTTAAATCAAATAGAGGCAATTATAAAATTAATTAACTAATGACATACACAAAATTCAAATATATACATTCATATTAATTCAAATTGTTAAATATTCCATTCTTTGAGTTAACTGAGATCAAAATAATTGTAACAATCAAAGAAGCAAAATCTCTTGCATATTATCTTATATTTAATATAATACTAAGTAAAATTCATGTTTAGAACATTTTTTTTATATTTTCAGAATTTAAAATAAAGGATATAAATTTTTCATAGTATTAAAGGAGATATCCTGTTAAAATTCACCTTTAATAAAAATCAGGATACATAACTAATAAAAGAACTGATTGAACTATTAACAGATTCTGAGTTAAAATGAAGATATGAATTAGATGATCTTGAATTTTGGTTCAAAATTTACACAGAATATCTTCACATTTCAGCAAAAGCTGTAAAAGGACTTTAATACAACATATTTATGTGAAGTCTTTAATTTGTGTGAAAAGTCTTTAACACAAGTAAAAAAAAACACTACACAGAAATAAATTGGATGATTGGCATAAAAAATACACACACACATTTACAAATAACAAATAGAACCCGATTGTAATTTTTTTTTTCCAAAACAACTTTGGTATCCAGCTTTAAACTCCATTGGATTGTCCTAATTCCTTCAATTTATGGAAAAAATTTCTGCAAGAAAAATGATTTAAAAGTAAAATTTTCATAAATAAATATTTATCAGACAAAAAATTCATAATGCAATTTAAATTTAGAATAAATTGAAAAGAAATCAATTGCTAATCTTCAGTTTAACAAATATGTATGAATTAAATAAATATGTAAATTAGCACAATTACTTGGATTACTTTAGTTATTAATCCTCCATGCAGGCGAATATTCACGAGACATAATCAGGATGCTCCGAGCTCTCTACAAAGCAGTTTAATTCCTATAATAATTGCCAATGCTTAATTCATGAGATCTATATTAATAATAGTTGACTATGTACAAGAGCAAAATAAATAGCTCACACAAAGGCTTAGTTAAAATTTTCATTTCAATTAAAAAAATCATCTCCAATCATAAAACGATATATTATAAATCATAAAACAAAATATTACACTTATTTTTTATCACAACTGATTCAATGTAACCTAGAAATTTTAAAATTAGTCTAACAAAACTAGTGTATCTAGGTAACTTTTATTTTTATGTTACGTAATTACACCCACTATGCAACGCAAAAAACAATTGAATTCATACAACAAATATTCCTGTAACAGAAACAAGCTATTTTTTTTAATTAATATTTTTTCAAGAAATACAAATATAAGTGATTGTGTAATTAATATAAATAAAAGCAGTCGAAAATTATTTCTGATTGTGTGTTGTGAAAACTGTCGCCAAAATTGCTGCCAAGGTTACCATAAATAAGAATCGGGCAATGTTTATAACAAATACACGGGATTATTTCGAAACAGCACAACAAAATTTGAATAATATCATTTAAACACAAACTTGTAATGAAATGCTTATTAAATAACACAGATTTAACTCTCGCTTACCAATTTTTCGGTTGCAAAGTAGTCTCCTATTGTAGCCATGTGGATAGACTCGTAGGACAGCGGTAAATTAAACGGTGATTTAAAAATTCGTAGAGGTTCTCAGAAAAAGATCCACATGTGGAACAAAGAGTGCATAGTTTACTCTCTTTCATGTCGGTAATTTTAAAAGGCTAAAAATTCTGCTTAAGAAATGCAAGGAAAATTAAAATAACTTCTGCTTAAGTTTGTATACAAAACAATGTTATTTTGTTGAAACCGGAAGAAGTTGAGGGTATTTAATGACCGCAGCGCCCCCATAGTAAGCTTTACGGTAGAACTTGTCCATACTATTCAGAAACTCATACAATATCAACAGCTTTTTGCAAATCGCTATTTTTTCAAAAATCTGCAATTAAATAAAGAGAAAAATAATGAAAATTATGAAATGTGTAAGATACTGTACTGTATATAAGTATATATTCCCTTCCAAATTGTAATAAAATCCTTGTAACTATTTTATCTAAAAAAAGACCCAATATAAAATAATCTATGTTTTTAAAAAATAAATCATCTCTGAATATATATAAAGAAAGAAAATTTTTTCAGAAAATCATTCGATTATTTCGAAAAATGTGAGTGATTATCTCCTTTAAAAATTAAGGTAATGATGAGATAAACAAATAATAGATATTTAGGATAGTAAGCTATTTGAGATTTCTGGATTAGTTTCTGTCTCAATGTTGACTAGACAATCTGCATTGATCGTACTAAAATGTGTGTTTTTTCTTTATTATAAATATTTGTTTTCCTTTGTTCTGGCAAAAAAAAATTAAAACTATGTTTCATTTGATACTTATGTCTCATATTTATAAAAATAATGTAATTTTGCTTCGAATTTAAATAATAACTCTTTGCTTTGAAAAGAAAGAACTTGAAATTTAACTTAGTTGACATGTACAGAAAGTTGTTTTTTAATCTGATTTTGAGATAAAAAAAAGTTTAAAATGTGAGTTCGAGAAATCGTTTAACCTACCCTTTAAATTACACTGGTAATATTTTCAGAAAACAGCAACACTGAAATGAAAACCCGAATGTCAGGAATACAATGTATTACTACGCGGAGATTTCTCTGAGGAGAATCATATCGCATTGGTTACTACAAACCGGTTCCTCTCAAGGATATGCCTTGGCGATCGATCTTCGGCTAGAAAAGAGGATTTGGCGGTAGAAAATCCAGCCCACGTTATTGAAGATTTCCCCTAAAGTCTGAGCGAAACAAAAAAAATAGGAAAACTGAACAATTTATTAATATTACCTACTACAAATTGTTGGGAGACTGATTGCTTTATTACTTTGCACTAAACTGATACAAGAAGTTTATAGGGAATGAATTTCGTTATATTAAACCATGACCAAGGGACGAGGAAGACACCTGCAACGGCACCCAATTCTCTAAAATCCCATTAAGATTTTGAACCTCAACAAATTTAAAATGCATCAGTCTCACTACACACTACTCGACAATAGCAACGCCAGGCACTTGGCGACCACAGCCGCATATTCATTGCGAAACAAACTTGTCAAAAATTAATGCATAAATTATCGTATGAAAGATATTCACATTTTTTTGCAGCATAAAGCATTATAAAAACACTGTGAAAAAATTTGACTGTGAGATTTTTTTTTTATGTCAATCAGTGAATACTAACGTCGCATTGTTCTGCTACACGAAGACTTTCGGCGACGGGCCTCGAAATTTTGAACCATGGTTAAGTGACGAGGACGACACCTAAGTTGGCACCCTACTCCTAACTACCGCATCACACTAACGGGAGGACGTTTGAGCTCTCAAAAGATTTATCGTCCATCGCTCCCCTACGTGGCGGATTTTTAGTGGTACTGGGCTCGAACTCATGATATGCCTGCCATGATTCGATACCTTGACCACTTGGCTTCCGCGGCCTTTTTTTATGTCAGACATTCAGGATTGACATTCTTTTTTCTTCTTCTAAATATTTGTATCCGTTAAGCTTGTGCATTTGTAACGGAAGCACATGTTTCCGGCTGTGTACACTATTACTTTTTGTTTAATTTTGAATTGTTGACTTGTATCTGAGAAGGTGGAGTACACTTTTTTTGATGGTATATTAAACTGATTTAATTTATTAAATATTGTGTGCGATTATTAGTTTTCTTCACATATCACCTTTATTTTTCTTTTATACTATAAACATTTTGAAAAGGAATATACAATATGTTATTATTTATGGAATTGTTCTCTTTTTCAGCCTGTATTTGCTTCACATAAAATATTATTCTTAAAACAAATTTGTTATCTCAAGATAGATAATGGACAATTTAATGACTGGTTTAAAATTTGTATAGTAAAAAAATCATTACAGTTTTCTACCCTTCACATTTTTCAAAATTCCTACCTGGGTACAATTTTAAGTTAGCATAAATTTCATCTACAGTCATGAAACTACAAAAAATCTATATTGTAAAATTAATGAAAAAATATCATCTTTAAACAATTGTTTGCTTAATATATCAGTCATTATGTGTTTTTTTTCTTTTGTTGAAAATTAACCATTATTGCTGGTGGCCGTGGAAGCCAAGTGGTCAAGGTATCGGACTCGTGGCTGGCATGCCATGAGTTCGAGCCCAGTATCACTGAAGACCCACTCTGTAGGGGAGTGATGCACGTTAAATCTGTCGAGAGCTCAAACGTGCTCCCGTTGGTGTGGTAATTAGGAGAGGGGGTGCCAGCTCAGTTGTCGTCCTCATCACTTGATCATGGTTCAAAATTACAAGGTCCATTGCCAAAAGCCCTCGTGTAGCTGAACACTGACGTTAATATTCGCTCACTTCCCATTATTGCTAAGAAATGAATAATTTTTGATTTGATAAATTCCAAGATAACTTCATTAAAGTTCCAAGAGACTATTGTAAATGAATTAATATGGAATCTGACATAAGTATAAAATCTCTTTCTAAAAAATTCATTTAAAGGGTTTTCTTTCGGGAAATCCAAAGTTAAGATTTTGTTTTGACTTAAAATGTATATACAGTTTAATCAACCTGGTGTAGGCTATAACAATGAACTATTTTAACAAAAATGTAAAAAACTAATATTCTGATATTAATGTTAATTTTTTTCATTAAGGAAAAAAAACTTATTTTAATTGAAAAATTACTTTTATTTTCGACTTTTAATTAACAAACGTAAGAAAATGAAAAAATCCCAAATGCCTTCTGTTATAGTCAATAAATTCAAGAGTATTTCATTTTTCTGAAACATAGAAAAACTATAGTTTATTGTTATTAACAACTATTTTTTCAATCCATGTTTTTAATAAATATAAATAAAATAGTATAAAAAAGAATGTAATAATGAATGTCAGTAATGAAGATATGAATCTAAAGATGTTTTTCAATAGTTAAATTTTGATGCATAAAAACAAATTATTTTAGTTTTTCTTTTATCAAATAAGCATTTTTGTGAAAATTAATTTTGCCGGCATGTTATGATATGTAAGAAATAAATAAAAAATTTTGATTTATACAATTCCAAAAATATACATTTAAAAATGATTATTCACATAATAATTTCTCCTTTTGTGAATTCAAAATTCAGCCTTTAAACTTAAAAATATTGTTCAGTGTAAAATAAGAATAAAGATACTGAGCTTTGGCATTCTTTTTTGAATGCTTTAAATTAATATCTGGATGTATTATGTTTTTTAATAATTAAATAGTTGCTGAGTTTTTTTTTTACTGTAAAATTAAAATTAGTCTTACCAATTTGTTCAAAAATTGGTCTGTTATTATAAGCCTTATATTTTGAAATTACATTTTTAGGTTAATAACTATACATGAAATGGATGTCAAAGAAATCAAATCAATGCTTAAACAAGCTAGAGAATCAATTAAAGAGAAGGACTACAAAACAGCTTTAAAACATTGCAAAGTATGTTTAAATACTTGTGTTACATTGATATATATTTGAATATTTTGTTTGAAAAACTCGGTAAGTCATACTGTACCTTTTATGCATTAAATAAGTGAATCTTACTTCATGTTTGAATTACATCCCTTTTCCATGTTAGTAAAATTTGTTAATAGAATTTTTAAAATCCTATTCAGAAAACAACAGGGAGTATGTTATGAAAAAATATATGTGTTAAAATAAAATGTCCTAAATACACTCATTATTTTCCGTAATTTTTGTGTTTGACTTCATTTCTTGTTATGAAATTATCATACTAACTGAACTATTACTATGTTTCTAATTTGTTTTTTCATGCTGATTTCAAATCTGTTGGTCGAATTTATGTAAAGTAAATAGTTTCATCGGTATTTTGAAAAACCCATGATTAAACAAGCATAAGGTCATTGTAATAATGAGTTATTGTTTTTTCAATCTATGAAATGCTTTGTTATTCTAACAAATCAGAAAGCAGTAACAATGAAGAGTTGAAAACAGAATGTATCCCATGTTTTAATGCGTTGAAAGGAGTTGTAATTTGAAGTTCATGTGTTAAAAATACTGGAATTTTGGCTAAATTTTCATTTTTGCTTTATAATTAAATCTACAAAATAATACTTTTGAAGGAAGAAGGTTATTCTATGTATCAAATTGTTGTTGAAGGATCCTGAGGACCTTTGAAAGGTATTTGGAAAAAAATTCTATTGCAAATAGAAAGTTATTAGATGACCAAGAAAACAACTTCACATGATGACTTTCAAACAAAAAGCTTTGTTCACAGCAAATTTTGATACCACAGATTTTGACATTGAACATGAATGTGTGCTGCTAAACAGAGGTAGCTGCTGGAAATTGGATTACAATGCCACAAAGCTTGCCCAAAATAAATACTGACCAATTTTCAACTGAAGAAGTGATTGGCAAGGGCAAGGGATGATTCATTACGGACTTGAAAAGGGTAATATTTAGTAATGAAATTCTATTATGTATTTCTGGCTTCCAAAGAAGTGCTTAGGAGAAAGATGACACACTCCATGAGGAATTCACTCTCAGTGACTGAAGCTCACAGTAAAAAGCACCTGATGAAAATGGTAATATGGGGCTGCATATTTTCTCATGGTGTTGGAAGACTACATTGTAAATGAACAGTGAAAGCTAGGAATTACAATGAAATACTGCGAAATGAATTGCTACCATCAGTAGATCTTTTCGGAATTTCTTCAATGACTCAATAGCCCTGACCTTCTCCACTCTACTTTTGGCAACTAATTTCCAGTTTTTAATGTTTAATATATTAAGATTTTTTTCAATGTAATCAATCCATCTTACCGGGTGGCCATGGTAGCCTAGTGGTCAAGGTAACAGACTCATGACCGGGGTGTCATGAGTTTGAGCCTAGTACTGCTGATGACCCACCGTGCAGAGGGGGTCGATGCATATTAAGTAAGTCAAGGCTCAAACATCCTTCCTTTGGTGTGATATGGAAGTTAGGAGAAAAGGCTGCCAATTCAAGTGTCGTCCTCATGACTTGACCCTGGTTCAAAATTACGAGGTTTGTTGCCAAAAGCCCTCAAGTAGCTGAACAGTGCAGTGTTAATATTCACCCACCCATCTTAGCAGGGGTCTCATTCCTATGGGCTTTGCCAGAAAGATTTTCTTGGTGCAGCGATCTTTGTTCATTCTAACCAGATAAACAGCCCTTTTAAGTCTGTAATTGGACAGATTTTACAGTATTGGGTTGTTTGTAAAGTTTAAAGAATTCTAAATTAGATTTTTTTTCTCTGCGATCCATTCCTTTGGATCCTGCCAAGAATGCAACGTAAGGTCTTTCTCTCTTGAAAATTCCCAAAGCAACCTCATCATGTAATGTCAATGCTTGAGTCTTTGATACGTTTATATGGACAGATAAACGTATTATTTTGAGAAAGCTGGATTTTAAATAAACCTTCAGGGCATAAAAACATCTATTTGCAGCAATGATTATTTTATAAATTTCTGAAGCCAACTCATTTTTATTATTATCTCCGTTTAAATAAGTACTACTACTAACTTTTTAAATTTATATTTGCCAATTTCTGTTTACTAAGTTGTAAGTCAGCAAGGTAAATATTTAATTTTATTTTTGTTAACAGATAAGTTAATTCTTTTAGCACTTTGTTCTAATGATATAAATGCTTGTTTGAGAGCTGGTGTGGTTCAGGCAATAATGCCAATGTCATCAGCCTTAGCCAGTATTTGAACTTATTAAAAATCTGTTGCACTCCACTTTTCATCTCAAGCTGTTCTGTGAAATCACCTTGTATGTATACTTGAATATTGGTTTCTTCAAGAGTCAAAGCTACAAATGAAACTAATATTTCAGGAATTTTCAATTCATGCATAGCCTTTGATAAATTCTCTATTAATTCAATCTTATGCTGTTCTAAAATCGATAAAAAGATTGTGAATATCATCTTTTTGGGATTGGTCATTGATTTTTCTGGATGATAATGCTCCATGTCATTGTGTAAAGGTAGTCTGGAAATGGACCAAAGACAGTATTGTCAATAGAATGAACGGTATCCTGGACATTCCCTGGATCTTAATCTGATAGAGAATCTATGACATAAAATTGGTTATTATATTTCAAAGAAAAAAACCCTTAAACAAACATGATTTAACTGATGCTTTAATATTTCCTGTCAACCATGCTGTTGTGAAAGAATTTCTTGTGAAATTGGTGCATTCTGTGCTAAAAAGATTTAGAATCAAAATTAAAGCAAATAGTTGGCCCATAAAATATTGATTTTCAAATGTGTAGTAACCATGTAATTTTCAAAATTCATATAAAATGCAACATATGTATAAATTTTTGTGTTATTTTGCTATATGTATTATGTTGTATTATATTGTGTTATTTTTTTTTATTCTACACATTCTTGTGTTCAGGCATCTGAGCTGCAAAAAGTATTTGCAGTATTAAAAAACTAGCAACAAATTTAAAACTGTCATGAAAAAGTTCATTAGAATTAATAACAATAAAAAAAACTACTACAATTTTCATAATGAAAAATTATATCAAACACAAAAATTGAGTGTTCAGGACTTTTTGCACCACTTTATATTTAATGCATTCTGATAGATTATATCAAAGAAAAATAATTTTTAATGAAAATTGTGTTGAAAAGACAAATTGTATAAGACTAAGAGAGTGGTCTCCCAGCTCAAGTGTCAGCCTCGTCACTTAACCAAGATTCAAAATTTTGAAGTTTGTCACCAATAGCCCTTGTGTTGCTTAATAGTGCAACGGTGATAAATATTCATTTTCCCTGATTAATCAGAAATACAATATAAATACAAAAGTATGTTATCCACAATGATAGCTCTGATGGCATAAATCAAGCTTCTGGTCTCTAATCATAATCTAAATAGGATGGAGAATATGTTGTGTGTAGCAATGTATCCCATAAGATGTAAAAGCTTTTGGCTAGATGCCAAACTTGTATGAGGTCTTGCATTATCTTGATTGAACACTGCACTTTTTCTTTTGATCAATTCTGACCTTTTCTGTATGAGTGAATCATTCAATTTGTCCAGCTGATGACAGTGCACTTAAGTGCTAAAAAATATTATTCTTTTGAAATCCTACGGAACAGATAACATAGCTTTTTATTATGAGTATCTGCTTTCAAAATGCTTTGAGACAGTTTATCTTTTTTACTCCATGACATCTTGCATTTAACATTGCTGTATGCAACCCATTTCTTGCCCCAGTGATAATGAACTTCAAAAATGGATATTTTCTTGACAACTATGAAGTAAATCACAGATGTCAATGCAACAGCACAGATTTCTTTCTGTATGAACAAGAGGAACCCTCATATCAAATTTTGAGATTAAACCTATGCCTTTCAAATGATCATGAACAATCGAATTTGATAAATTTAATATCTCAGTAATCTCATGAGTTGTTATTTACCGGTTTGCATCAATTAATGCCTTATGGTGTCTTCATGAGCTTTCACTGACCTTCTAGAACTTGGAGCATCTTCAACATCAAAACTGCCGAATCAAAATTTTGCAAACCAATTTTGACTCTAGTGTTCTGTCAATACATCTCCTGACACACTGGTTAATTTTCTTCTTGTTTGAACAATATTTTTACCTTTTTGATAGTAAAAAGTATATGTCAAAATTGCTGCTTTTCACTCACCAATTAAAGATAAATTAATTAAATCACTAATTAAAGATTAGGGCACCAATTAAAAACTACTACGTAGAATCAAACAAACTTTTTCGCAAATACACCTTGTTATATTAGGTGTTGAAATATATAATGGCAATGTAGCTAAATGTAAAATTTGCTGTGAAAAATGCAAGTAAAAAACACAGGTTGGTAAAAAACGAGATTACTTTCTAAACAACCCAATATGTAAATTAGTAATAGCATTATTTCAGCTATGAATATTTGTTTGTGTTTATTCATTTATATGTAAAAATACATTATGTATTTTTCCAAAAAATTTTATGATTAAATAATTTTTCTTCATTATAAATATATAAAAACTTTATCTATAATTTTTGTGTTTTAAAAAACTTAACAGAAATTTTGATAATGGAATTGAATAAAATTCTTTATAAAAGTGTGTGACACTCACATATATATGTATACTAAAGTTAGTGTATTTAAGCTGGTTGAAATAATAATGGTTTGGAATATTTGTTGTTTTTTAAAATGGTAAGTCATTAAATGCATCTTCTTCAATGTATTAAAAACTACAGTATTTATATATACCATGGATAATAGTTAATTAATTAATTAGATTTACATTATCCTGTGATAATGGTTTTATTGAATATTTATGTATATTTAAAAAAACAATTCAGCTGAGCTATCTATTCTATTACTTTAAAATTTTCCTTGAAAAATTTATTTTGAAATTACATTTATTATTTGTTATTAATTTATGCTTAATAATTGAATTTTTTAAGGCTGTTCTTAAGTTGGATAAAAGTAACTATAATGCTTGGGTATTTGTTGGAGCTGCAGCACAGGAAATTGACCAGCCAGACCAATCAGAAGCTGCATTTAAAAGAGCTATTGAAATTTCTCCAGATCAGCCCTTAGCGTGGCAAGTAAGCATTATAATTGTTATTATTTTTATTTGAGGGCATGACTATCTGTAAAAAATTCTATTTATTTTGTTTCTCTGCATTTTATTTTTTAACATATTTTTTCCTATACATTTTGATGAATGAACCATCATTGTGATGGATAAAATTTATACTTTGTGTACAATATTAAAAAATAGAGTTATCTTAGATAACTTTTACAATTAGCATTACATTGCAACATAAATAGTATCATTTTTAATGTTTTAACTGAAACTACAATTTGATCACTAATGGATTAACTTACTGTTAAATCTGGCATATAACATGCACTTTTAACAAAAAATATAAGATCGAAATTTAAGGGTGCACATTATAAGCCAGGTATAAAAATGAGAGCTTTAAAAAAAATAAAAGGAGTATAAAAAATTAGACTTTTACATTATATCAAAATACTGTTTATTTAAAAGAAATTGCATTCCGTATGAACTTAAAAGGCTGTATTCTAAAAGGAAACTATTTTTTCTACAGCTTTGGGTAATACTTCAAAACATAAGAGAATGGCACACGTCTGTGTCAGGTTTCTTCGTTAAAAATGGGGTGCGCTTTATATGGCGAATATACCTAAAATTTAAAAAAAACGAGGCTTGAAAGTACAGGTGCATGCTATACACTGGTGCGCGCTGCACGCCAGATTTTACGGTAATTAACATAGTTAACTAACTCTCAAAGAGAATTTTTGCGATTATAGAATTAGGTAAAAGATGGCTCAAACATTGTTTCTAAATGCATTTAAATCTGAACTTATTAATTCTGGATCTATTCTATGAAAATCAATAAGGGGGCTATTCTAAGAAAACCAATTTTTTTATTATTTCTGCACATATGAAAAATAGTATGTTCCCTATTTTTTTAACACCACATGATGAATGGATTAGATTCAAAGAATAAATTAGTAAACATATCCTTTAAACCAGGGACAGGGAAACTTTTCCAGAGTACGGGTTACTTCCAATTTTTTGAAGGAGTCACGGTCCACCTATTGGCATAGGTGTGGTGAGCTAAGAAAAAGGTCTGCAATATTTATTATAACTTAATAATAAAAGCAGAATATGTACTTACCTACCTAACTACTATAAAATAAACTTACATTTTTAAGACAACATTTAAAGCAAAATGCCGGATACAAACATATTAATTTTTTTTAAAATTTCAATGGGTAGGGTTACAAAAGACCACTACACCACAAGGGGGTAAAAACAAAAACAGACAAAACCATTAAAGTAGGAAATAAAAATGAGGCAAGAAAAGTCTATTAACCCAATAAGTCCCTAGCTTGCCAATAAAGATCGCACAAAGAGGATCCCTTTAGTTCTGGACAGTGGTGAATGTGGTCAGCATCCTTATTCTCTCAAATATCACAGAGTGTGAAGAAAGAGGCCTGAGCAACATGGATTTGATGAAGATGTTTGAGGAGACAGTCATGTCCAGTAACCAGACGAAACTCGGCAACTACTTTACGTTTTGGCCACATGGGAAGATTTTTAAGATTATTCCATCAGATCTTATTGGAATTTCTCTCTGTGTATTGAATTGAAGTGAGATCTTTCATCCTTTCTTATAATACAATCTGCACTGGTAAAGGACATTTTTCTTGTTGTCTGTTGAATTGAAGCTCCTTTCTTTGCTAGTGGTTCGCTAACTCATTACTATTATACCACAATTCCAGTGTCACTGCAAAACATTTGTTTGAGTATCAGACAGCTCTGCAGTAGTTTTTTACAGTTAATGTTAGAGAACAGGAGAGAATTGATTCACAGTAAAATCGCCACTTTTGAACACAGAGACAACAGTCCTATAAAGTATTCAGATGACAATGCAACTGTGCAGGCTACTAAAAGGCAGCAACCTCACCATCAAAGCAGTTGTGAATTTTCAGTTGTTAAAAAGGAGAAAAGGTGCAATACACCCTGCTCCTGCACTGTCAGAGTCTCAAAAGCTTCCATCTCTAGATTGCACTCATTCAGGTTCAAATACATGGTGTCTATTGTTTCCAGGGCAAGTAATCTTAATTTTAAGATCACTGCCCTGGAAACAATAGACACCATGTATTTAATTACTTAAATACCTTAATTTATTTTGCTCTTTTTCTCGAAATTTGCTAGGTAAGCTCAGTGCGGATTTGAAAACCTTTATAACAGTTGGGTCCAAACATGATACAGAAGTCCAGGAACAAAATCTATATCAAGCTCCTCCTTTAGTTCCAGTACACCCTGCACAAATCCACATTGGTCTTAAACGCCTCCCTGAACCAAATGGAGTTCGCTCAAAAGGGACAGGCTGTTGGGTAGTCATATTATTAAACATAAATATAAAAAATATCAAATGATGCATTGTTACAAAACAATTCAAAATGCATTGAAAAATAAAAATTTCCATCCAAGTGCTGAGTAGAAAACTTGAACTGCATACTGTCAGCCAATCTTGAATATTTCAATATTGTATTTATCAACTGCTAATCTTCAGGAGGTCACCCCAAATGTCTTGTGGTCCATCTATGATTGAATCCATCCCTGCTTCAAAAATTGGAGTGCATAGACACTCAATTTTTGAACTTAAGTTTGACCGTGATTATTTCTTATTGCATTCAATTTGCATGAAATTTTTTACTCATTCTTTTTTGCATTGAAAAAACATGTATCATTTGTTTCAAAAATTAGAAAAGTTTTAAGTGGGAGAATTTGTGTATTGTGTGTGTGTTATGTTTTTCAGAGTCCCATATTCAACATTAGTGGACACATTTTTTAAACATTTGTAACTTAGATATTTTTCAATAGAATTTTTTGAAATTTAGGGTATTTTATGATGAGAAATCAAACAGCGTAACAAAAACAACATCAATAATAAGAAAATTGTTTTATATAATTAGCCTATTAATTAATCCATTAACATAAAAAGTTTGCTCTTTTTTTGAGCTATTAAAAATTGTAACAATTTGGTTTACCTGATGTATAAATTGCAAAAATTATTAAAAAGATCCCCGTTTTTAATGACTGTACATATGCACCTGAACCCATCTCAAAAAGAATATGTATGTGAATATGAAAGTTACAAAAAAATTCTGGCAAATGAGTATTATTTAAAAATTTCTTTTACAGAAAAAAAAAATCAGTTTAAGTGTTTGAAAATAAAATTTAGTTCTACATTTTTAAGTATGAGAGATTTCAGTCTGAGATATATGCATAAATATTTAAATATCATACATATATATAATGTGCATATACATAAGCTTATAGTAAATAATGTATTTCTGGCTGTGATAGACAAGTGGTCATAGTTGTAAGCTGATGGCAGCATCATTTCTGTCAAATCAAAGGTTTTAATTCAGGTACTGCTAAAGTCCTATCATGTATACTGGTGTTCAAGATTAATTTTGTCGATTATCCCTAGAATGAACAGATTTTAATAATATTTGGTATATATATATAGGAGTGCTTTAATGCAAAAAAAATAATTATATTCAATAGTTAAAATACACATGCATGATCGTGCTTAACGTTTGACGTAATTGAAGGTATAAAGCAGCAGTTGTGGGCCCCTGGTTATCTCCATATATTTTTGCAGTTATTTTATATGGAGAGAACTAGTGACCTGCTACTTGTCCTCTAATGTTCTGAGATATAAATTGTTACAATAGTGGAGGCTTGGTGGTCTGGGCAGGCGTAATGTTGGATGACCGCACACAACTCCATGTCATTGAAAGAAGCACTGTGACTATTGTGAGGTGTAAGGATGAGGTCTTGGAGCCTTATGTTTGCCTTTTCAGGGGTGCATTTGGCACTATTTTACTTTAATGGATGACAACATGAGGCCATATAGAGCTCATCTGGTTGACGAATTTCTGGAAGTGAGGATATTCGCTGAATGGATTGGCCGCTCAGATCTCCAGACCTCATCCCTATGGAGCATGTCTTGGACGCTGTGGAGAGGCAGTTGAAACTCACAACCTCCTACCAAAAACCATTCAAGGCCTTAAAACCAAGTTGCTGAATAAGTGGGATTAATTGCCACAAGAACTCATAAATTCCCTACTTTCAGTATAAAATCACAGTGTGAGGCCTGTTTATCTGAAAGAGAGGACCATATTATTGACCAATTTATTTATTTTTTTGTTATATTCTACAACAGCTGTTTCATACCTTCAGATTTTGATTAGTGTTATGTACAATCACACATGTGTATTTTAACTGTTGAATGATTAATTTGTTGCATTATATTAGCCTTATATACATACCAAATTTTGATAAAATCTGTCCAGTAATTCTAGAGATAATCGATAAAATTTAAAAATTCTCTTAATTTTGAACTTTAATATAGAAGGGCCAAGGCCCATGTCTTGATGTTGGTGTGGTTTTGAAATATGGAAAGTGGGATACCAACAGAGGGTTGTTGTTACTTGCCCAAGGTTCAAAATTTCAAGATCCATTGCCACTAACCCTTGTGTTGCTTTAGAAGCAATGTTAATAAGCTATGCAGTAAAAAAGTATATTTTCATAAAGCTCACTTGAACAATGTTTTTTAAGGTCAAGAATCAATTATTTGGTAACTGAGATATTAATAGTTTGTATTCATTTAAATGTAAGAAAAAAGTTATACCCCTTCTTTTACCTCTTTCTTCTACTTAGCATGCAATTTGAGTTTTTCTCATTTAGTTTTTTTTTTCTTCATTTATTAAAAGGCTCTTCATTGTTTAATATTCTATTATACTTAATAGAAATATAATTAATTAGTTAAAAAATCATTTTTCAACAAATTATGTGAATTTTTATATTTGGTTTTGTATTGAGTCACTACATCCCATCTATACCTTTTTTTATATATATAAATGAAAAGAAAGCCTTTTGCAAACTTTCATTTTTATATAAAGATATTTTTTTCTTCAGTATACTGTTATTTTAGTTTTGTTCCTTTGTTTATCTATAGGGTTTGTGCAGTTTTTATGAAAAACATGAAAGTAAAGAAAATGATCTTCAACTTCCTTCTGTATATACAAAACTACTTGAATTCTTTCCATTGTAAGTTAGGTTTTGAAATTTTACAATCTTTATTATATAATATGAATGATATTTTATTTGAGAAGTGATAAAAAATTTTAACTTATAGAAGTATTATTTTCATTATTTTTAACTTTCATTTTGAAATAAATGATATAGTAACCTTTCTTTTATCTATATTCTGGTTTTTTATTCTATAATAAAGATGTGAGATATATCTGTTTGAAAATGTAGTGCATTTTACTCTCTCTCTCTTTTAATCTTGCAAATAGCTAGGGACGTCTTAAAGCATGGGCCCAGGGCCTTGTCTCGTTCTCGACTCAGCCTTAATAAGATCATAATTCGAATAATTGCAATTGTCAAATGTTACTTCCAGTTGTGTATTCTTCGAAAACTGGGAATTTTGGATGACATGTCAACTGGCTACATGTGATGACCGTTGTCCATGTATAGGCCTAAGCCTACTACCATACACCATCATCACTTATTCAGTCAAAAGGCAGCTTGTGTGATTGTAAGTCATGCACATTTATTTGTTTTGGGTTATTGTTTGTGTGAGTATTTGACAACGTATGCTATGTACTTTCTACATTTAACGGCCATAGGTGAGGCCTACATTTGTGTAGGGTCTTAGAGCCTACTTTTGGGTAGGGCCAGAGCCTCGTGAAGTCTTAAGATGTCCCTGTAAATAGCTAATTGTTAATAATGTTTGCTTGCAGTTAAACTTTGGTTAAATTTTGTCAATTCTACTTTTATTGTAAAGTTATTTTTTTCAATTATGTATTTTCTTAAATTGTGAAAGCATGAGATATTTAGTCTGATGCTTTGTTTGAATCAACTAAATCATTTCTCATAAATATTTAATGTTGATACCATTGAATTTCTTAAGCCTAAAACACCAGTAAAAAAAAAACCTGAATAAGGTTTTCTTTTTATTATGAATCCTTTTTTAATGGGTAATATAGTAAAAAGTTTTAATCCTAAAGCAATATTTGGTCTAAATGTTGTCATAAAAACTATTTATAAGCTGAATATTGAATATAACTTTGATGGGAACATCTTATTAAAAATTATCAAAAGGATTTTTTTCATCACAAATTATATATGAATCTCATGGGTAAGTAAATCTCATGGGACTGTAAGTTCCAGCATTAATTTTCAAAATCCAATAATCAGTTTTAAAAAAATCATGTTTATTATAGTTTAATTCTTAATGACTTTGTTTTAATATGCTAGGACATTTTATCCATTTAACTTGCAAATCAGATGAAATATTGCCAAAATAAAAACAATTTTCTCTCAGTTTTGTTTTATACCAGGCTTGATACTGTTGAAAATAAGCCAAAACTCTTTTTTGAACTTTTTAGATTCAGAATTTAATCTTTTCAATACTGGAGAATTACCCTACCTAAAAAATCGACCTTAAAGGTTACTTGTTGTTTTGTTATTGCCCTTCCCTTGGGAAATTAATAAAAATGCGTTAGATAAATTCATTTCAAAATTGTATTTCTCAAAAAGTGCCAGATTTTAAAATTAAATTAGAAAAAGTAATGTTCTAGAAAGTCATCAGCTGTTTAACCTTTACAAATCGGTGGTACATATGTCATACCAGAAATTTTTTTTCACTTGCATCGGCTTTGGTACAGACGCTGTACCAAGCTATCTAAAGACAATTCCCCTCCCCCTTGTCCAACACACCTTTTTACAACTTTCTCTGACCCTTTTTACGACTTTGCTTTTATTGTCCATAATAGGGGGGGGGGGATATTTTTTGCCAACATTGTGAGCATTACTTATCATTGGGGACATTTAGGAATACCAAGTTTGCATTTAAAAAATAACTTTATACAATGACTTAATGTTGTCTATGAATTTTTAGAGTACCCAAAAAGACCCAGAATAAAAAGAATTAAAAATAATACATTTTTAATGAAAAGAAATGGGAAAAATAAACACACAAAAAAAAAGGCTCTTACAGAGTTAAAACTTTTAAAAAGTAGAACTAACTTTTTTACATTTTGAAAACAGACATTTCAAAGGCATTGTTTTCAAGTACTTTTTCGATTTAAGATATATGAGTTTCTCTTAGAAACAAAAAGAAATGAAATATAAAATTTAAAAAAATTAATATATTTTTCTTTTAAGAATGAAAGATGTATAAAAAGATTTGATACATTAGAAAGTGTTACATAGTATTTTCATTGGAAATCATGAAATAATTGAAAGATTTTCCTTTATTTGCTGTACTCAAGATTTACTCAGTAGCATTGAATATGTGTTAAAAGTTGAAAATTATTTTTGAAATCTCACTTAAGAATATTTAACCACAAAAGCGCCGCTGAAACTGAGTAGTGATGTTGCAAACTCATAGCCAGTGTTGAATCGTGAGTTCAAGTCTTGTTGAATTGAAAATTGGTTGTTAAATCTGTCAAGCTTGGTGAGTGTGTGCGGCCCTTATTGTTTGACCGAGGTTCAGATTTATTATGAATCGTGTAAATCTCGTATCAATGGTTGTTACTATACCTAGTCGTCCCCAGTGCTCTACCAGAAACAAAATCCAAATTAGGCTCTGATTTTAAAAATTGGATTAATCACAATCCTTCATCTTTATTGAAATCGCCACCAAGTATCTGTGGAAGTACATGATACTGTTTCCCCAGTAGAGTTTAGAACCACTTTCTGTATATGCAGTAACATTCTATACTTTCAGTAACATTCTGATTGACTGAAATATAAATTGTGACCACAACAATGGGTTTACCATTAGGTAAAGTGCATCAAGGCACATATTTCTCCCAAATTGGATGTAGTTTGATTAACATACTGGGTATTT
This sequence comes from Trichonephila clavata, assembly GCA_019973975.1. NCBI lineage: Eukaryota > Metazoa > Arthropoda > Arachnida > Araneae > Nephilidae > Trichonephila > Trichonephila clavata. The sequence goes on from BMAO01027353.1 coordinate 25,313, forward strand.
CTTCTCACGAAATCATCCTGATTACCAATAAACTTATGTTGTGAATCGTGCACATTTTGATAAATGACGACCCTGTCCCCACGATTAATATGTGGTCGTCTATATTGTGTTATGCCTTTTAAATTTTCAATTTCTACTAATTCCTGATTGAGAAGCCATGTTTCTGATGACATCAAAATGTGTGCGTTTTGCACAATATATTACTGCAGACATTCGTGCATGTGCCTGGAGATTGGCAGTTGAGAGAAAAAGGAATCATATCCTCTCCATTCATTTTATTGATCATAATTTGATCAATTGTATTAAGGTGAACAGTAGAAAGCCTGGTAAACTCAATAACATCTGTCCGGAGGCTGTTACTGACTTATGAAGATACTGCTACAAAGGGAATATTCTAACGGAGTATATTGGTTGTGTTTTTGAAGCAAAGTTTATTTTTGATAATCATTTTTCATTACTTTTCTTTTCAACACGCCAAAACAGTATTAAATACATACCGCCAAATTTGGCAATTTTCAGTTGTTATATTCAACTTCTTTGTCAAAAAAGCTAAGGCATGAATTGTCGCTTGGTTCGAAAACGGGTTTTCGACACAAATTACGCTAAAATGAGTAACGATGGTAAATGTAGTTTGCACATTTTTTAAAGTTTTAATTTTCTTTGATGGCTTAATTTTTTAAAATATGCTCTCCAAATTTCCCTCATAGGTAACAAATAATGGTAATTTTTAAACAAAAAATATAAGGAAGAAAACTACTTAAATGATTTTTTGTAAAAAGTGTATTAGACGAAAAACACAAAAAAAAAAATTTGAAATCCCTAATTTGTAAGCAGTTTTTTCAATCCTTGAATAAAACATGGATAACAACCATTTAACACTTGGGAATAAAGTTTCCTGTGATTTTGTTTATAACTAATGAAGTTATTCATTGTTTAGTTAGAATTTTGAGTATTTTTGAAAAATCGCAAAACTTTTTTTTTGGTATTTCATATTTTAAATCACTGATTCAAAAAGAACAAAGTGTGAACTTTTTTAGTACAGATTTTCGATACATTATGATGGTAAGAAATTCGTACAGAACGATTGAAAAACTCTTTTCATAAAAATGCATCAATATTGGCTTATTTTTTAAAAAATCGTAAAAAATGCAAAATTTCGTTATTTTGTAAAAAAAAATTATATTATATCGTGGAGAAATAAGTGATCTTAACGATTCTGTAATTATTTTTTGTCTGATTTTGGTAGGAAAAGAACGATCGTAATTTTTGAAAATGAAGAAAAAGTAGAAACTCTTCCTTCCTTCTTCGGACAGATATTTAGCACATGCGCAGAAGGGCACATAAGGCTTTTTGTTAACGCTTTTTTTTAATTTCACTCCTTATATCTCCATACCGTGGGCTTTATATGAAAATCGATTCTTAAGGAGTAAATTCCAAAAATATGAGGGGGAAAAGGATCCATATGAAAAAAGGAAAAAAAGTATTTGTAGTTGCACAAAACTAGAATTCATTATGTCATATGAACAAAAGAATATAACCTGAATTACATTATATGAGAAATATAATGTTACAACTCTTCCCCGTCAAGATCTTTTTTTGTAATTGTAAAAAACATTTTTTCCCTTATATTCAGTTTATCAATGTTCAGCATTGCATCTTTCTTCACACATACTCCCTAAGATTATTTCATGCATTTCTGGAGTTCATGTACCATAGGTAGAGAAATAATAACCTAATTAACAGAATAATGGTTCAAAATTTGAAAAAAAAGTGTAATGCAGAGAAATCACTCATAAAACATAATTTTAATTTTATTATTTCATTAATTCAGAATTACAAATCACATATTGTCTGTATGAAGTAGGTCTTTGAACTTGGATAACATCGATTTGTAGGGATATTCAATGAACCCCTCTCCCCCACCCCAAAATTATGATATTTTAACTCGTGTATAGTTATTTTTCAAATAAAGTTGTTATAATACAGAATGCTAAGTTTATAGAGAATTTTTTTATATTTATTAAAATATCTTATTTTTCAGTGACAAAGACAAACAATTAGAAATATATGACAAATTAATAGCTCTGTTAAGAAAGGAGAATGAAAAGGAAAAAGTAAGTATAAGTCAAACAGAGATAAGTAAGAAATACACATAAATTTTTAGTTCAGAACTTATTTTTCTTGTATTTCTTTTAGTTGTTTAAAGTATTAAAGTCAAAGTTAGAAATGATGAAAAATGAGAAGTTAGATATCTATCCATTTCAAAAGGAAATTTTCAAAGAATTATCTGGTCAAACAAAATTATCAGAAGATGAAAAACAAATGGTAAGATTATGAAGTACCAATCATTTCTTTAAAAAATATTTGAAAGATGGAAATATATATATTCCCTTAATTTATATTTTTATGCAGATTTTTTTTTTTTTTGATAAAAATACGTAGAAATTTATGTTACATTTATAAACATCTTATACCATCAGGTTCATTTACTGTGATGTTTTAATAAATTATAATCTCATGAAATTTTGTCAATATTATATTAATAGTTGGTATACCTGTTCTTTGCACAGGTGAGTTGAAAAATATAAAAACCTTGATAAAAGAATAAATTTTAATGAGAAGGAAATTTAATCATTTTATTGAATATTTTTAAATGAATTGCAGATTAAACTGATAAGAAAAGAATGATCTGTAACAGTGGTTCCCAAAGTGATCCTTACGGACCCCCAAGGTTCTCTAATATTATTCAGGGAGTCTGTGGAAAATTAAAATTGATTCAGGGGTCCCTGAACAACATCTGGAGGTCTGTGCAAGGTTTAATATAAAATAAAATAATTTTGTCCATTTTTATTTTTATGGAAATTTAAATAAATAATAATTAAATTGGATATTCCCGACTGGGTGTTGAACCTTTTTGCACATAGACTAATTCAGATTAAACTCATTCTAATACAGGAAAATCTTATTGAAATGCTCACAAATGAGGGACTTAAACCAATGTTTGAACAAGGATACCACAAATTCTGGTTACAAAAACAGATCCTAATTTTATATCCTGCATTATGTGTTATTTTACTGAAGTTGATGACTTCTTTCCCGTCTTCCAATTTGATAGAATGTGGGTTCAGTGCCTTTATAAACCTCATCACAAAAAACAAAAAAAGAAATCGACTAAATATTAGTGCTAATGAAAATTTGCAGTTGTTACTCATACATAAATACACTCATAAAATCTCCTCAAGTTCATCCAAGTCATTAATATTTTTTAAATGTTATTTTAAAGAAAAGTTATAATTTTAATAAATTATTCTTCAAAAAAAAGTTTTTTTTAAATTTGTTTTTTTATTTTTACACTATGCATTTATGTAGCTTTTTCACTAGGAAGTCTTTGGGAAAGTTTTGACTATTAAAAGGGGTTTATGACCTAAAAAGGTATGGGAACCACTGATCTAGAAAAACTAGCAAAATAATATAAATAAATAAAGCTAAATAACTTGGTGCTTTCCAGACTGACAGTTGAAAAAAATATTGTCTGTTATGTTGCTATGGGAAACATTTCCTGCAAAATCTGCTCTTAGCATATCTCTACTAAACAAAACAAAACAAAATTATGCTTTCCAAATTTAAAACTTGTTTATTCCATACCTGTAGTGATCTCATAATGGGGGAGTTGTTTTTTTCTTAAATATATATATACAAGATTTAGAATATATATTACTTTTATACCCTGTAATCTCCCTTGAGCCGATTTCAGTAAAACCATTTGTAACAGATCTCTACTCAATCAGAAACATGTCTGCAAATATAAAGTCTGTTGCTTTAATTTCAAAAATGGAAATTTTTGTCTAGTATTCCTGCAATTCCTCTTGAGAGTTCATTTTTGTAAAATCCGATCTTGGTAGATCTTTACTTAATGAGATAGGCATGGCTGCCAAATTTCAAACCTGTAGGTTTAATAATACAATAACTGAAATGTCCCCACAACACTTCTGGGAAATGATTTTCTCAAAATTAATTTTTAATTAATCTATTCAGTGAAACAAACGTCTTCCAAATTTCAAGTCTGTAGATCTAATAGTTCTAGAAATCTCATGATGAAGGAGTGTATCACTTTTCTCATATCTATATATATAAAGGAGAGAAGCGATTCACTCACTTACTGACTAATCACAATATCTCCGGAACTATTCAACCTACAGACTTGAAATTTGGTAGACATGTTCCTTTCAGAGATCCGCTACAAAATGAGTTTGGTAAAAATCAATCTCCAAGTGGCGTTGCAGGGGCATTATAGGTAATTATTTCCATTTTTAAACTATTAGATGTACAGTCTTGAAATTTGGTAAGCAGATTCCTTTTGAAGAGTAGAAAACTGCTACAAAATGGGTCTCGCGAAAATCAACTCTCAAGTTTCGGGGCTCAAAGGGTGTTATAGATAATTATTCCCATTTTTAAACTATTAGATGTACCTGCTTGAAAATTGGTAGGCATGTTCCTTTCATGGAATAGAGTTCCTCAAACAAAGAGTAAAACGAAAATCGTCCCTAAAGAGGGTTGCAAGGGGTCAAGGGGAGTTATAGAAAAAAATTCCTGTTAATGCTCTAGGACTTAGATATCAATAATTTATGTATGTATATATATATACACACACCCAGCATTATGAAATACCCAGCAAAGCGGAAGGCTAACAGCTAGTATATATATAGAGAGAGAGAGCAGTTTTTATTTTTTTAGAAAATGTATGATAATTTGGTAATTTTCAAAATTTTTAGAAAATATATAAATTGCTCAAGTTTTGTGTTTTATAAATTACAATAAGAAATGGTATTGAAATTTGTGATGCCTTATAAAATTGAATAAAAATATCATAAATACTATATTTGTGTGGTTATTAAAATGTTTTTTTTCTTGGGATTTTTTTAAAAGTGTGCATTGATCTTTTGGTACAAATGGATCAACTTCATTTATTTTTAATAATTTTTACTCTACCAGAAAGGAAAAGAAGTTTGTCGTAAAATTTTATAAATTTAATTCTTATATGAATAAAAACTTTATATGATTATTAATATCTATTATTTGAAAATTTTACATTTTGTATTTATATTTCATAATAGATTCATCATTTTGTTTAAGTTATATATTTAAATGAAAGTTGGTTTAAAAGTGTTTATAAAAATAATTTATCTGCTATTTAACAGTTTGTAATCTTGAATTAAAGGCCATTAAAGAGGATATTTAAAATTTATATCAAATTTAATTATTTTTTGCTATATACACATAGTTTACAATTATATTTTCTAATATAAAGGTTACTTAAAAATTTGGTTGAACTTTTATTTAACTTATGCCTTTCTTCTATTTGAATATATTTTTCAGTTGACTGAAACTCTTCAAGCGTTAGTTGCTCATGAAACATTTTCTAATGATGATTGTAAAAGAATTTTTACTGCTTGCATTGACATTTTATTCAAAGTAAGAATAAATATTGTTTTGGGTATTTTTCATTGTAAAACTAAGTTCATTCTAATTTACATAATATGCAAATTAGTTAGTACTGTGGCAAGATTCATTTTTAATTTCATTTTTTTAGGCTGGTAATGAAAATTATGCATTGAGCTTAGCTCTTGAAATTTTTAAGAAATTTCCCCAAAATGTAACCTGTTTGGAATTTCTCTCCAGAGTTGCAATGAATGTGTACATAGGTATTGTATTATAATTTCTTAATTATGCATTCTATATGTTTCTAATTTATAGTTTTATGAAATTTTAACTGAAATAAAGTTGAGAAAAATTAATATAAAATAAATACTCCTAGTATAAATTTCCTTTTGTGGTGAAGAAATGGGCCTTAAAGTTTTCTTCATTATTCTTAGCATATTGTTTATCATTCTTAGCTGATCAAAAAAAGGAAATTTCAGTATATGCTTCCATTTTAGATGAAAACATTTATTTATATACCTATATTTATTAACATTAATTGCTGAATATATAGATCACTTTGAATCACAAAAATAACTTTTGTTTGAAAGCTTTATTGAATGCTTTAACTAATTGTTCAATGCACAAAATAGGTAATATTCAGTTGATGCCAAGTCAGGAGAATAGGAAGGGTGGGGTAAAACCTCTCAACCAAAACCCATTAACTTTTGATGAGTGATGGCAGCAGCATGGTGAATGGTGTTATCGGGATGAAGGATAATCTTGCAATGATTGATTAGACCTGGCCGCGTTGCTACCAAATTTGAATGCTGCATGTCTAATTGTAAACAGTAGAATGTAGCTTTAATGGTTTAATTCAGTGGCAGAAGCTCCCAGTGAATTATTCCCTGTGCATCCACCACACTCTCAATAACACCTTCTTGGGATGAAGTTCAGATTTCGAAATTGATGCAGGCAGATCAGAAGGGTGACACACAGTCCTACAATACTTTACATTATGGTACGTATGTAACCCACTTCTGATCACCTATTACAATTCATGTCAACAATGGGCCATTTTTGTACTTGGAAAGCAAGGAAACACAGGTGACATTTCAGTCATCCCATTGCTTAGCTATCAGGTTATGTGATACCCAACGATTCAACTTTTCTTTAAACCCAAATTAACCCAGCTGTCTCTCGGCCATTGTCCGATGTTAGTTGAAGACCTCCACTAATTCTTTCACGGTTGGGTTCGGGTTGTTCCATATAGATTGGTCAATATCGTCTTCTCTAACATGTGATGGTCTTTCACTCCTAGCCTGATCTTGGCAGCTTCTCTCACCTTCCCTATATTTATGAAACCATCGACGACATGTTCTTTCGTCTATTGCATCCTCCCCATAAACTTGACAAACATTGCAACATGCTGCAATTGCTGTACTCTTTTTATCGAAATCATGTAACAAACAATGTCTCACATACTCCTTCTTGCTTTCCATGTTATACCCTCTGAGATGATTAACTGTATGAGACACAATGCAATTATATGTTAAGCCTCCACACGTTTGATTGACTGAAGATTTCGGCTGTAACAATGTCATGTGTGGCGTCAATTCCATTGTAAGTTAATATTCAAAAATAGGTAGAACTTTTGCACTCACCCAGTAGATGAGAAACAAAGTTTGATTCTTAATTACTAGCTATCACATTCAATTTTTCAGTTTTTATATAAATATCTCTAGTCAAGCATCTCAAGGGGATTTAGTAGTTAAACTTCTTAAATGGCTTTTGGGCATCTGGAATTTTGATGTAAGCAAAGTGCAAACTTGTGTTTCTTTGCCATTGGTGGCTCATTAGCATTTATAATATCAATATTTTTAACATCAAATGGCAAGTTTTGTCTTAAAATTGAATTGATGGGTATCTTATCTGGATGCTTTTCGGTTGAAACTCTTCATTGGTCATGTAAAATTGTTCAATATCATGTGTTATTCTATACTAGTAGAAAAAATATTAAATCCTCTTTTTTTTCCCCATTTCATTTTCATGTTTTTCTAAACTTTATTTTTGTAAACTTCAATATTGATTTACAGAAAATGGCTCTGTTGCTGCTGATATAGAAGAAATATCTCAAAGAATGAGTAAATCTGGAAATTCAAGTGGCTTAGCTTCAATTTTTGAGGGATTCTGTGCATTTATTTCAAAAAGATATGTAGAGGCGATTCAGAAATTAAAAAAAGGTAAACATTTATCATTTTGGAATGTATTTTGAATATGCATCTTCTGTTTATTTCTAAATCATGTGTATGATGTTACATTCATATAGAGTTATTAGTATTTTTATTTGTGTACATATTAACTTATGTTTAGAAACTGACATATTTTACAAAGATAAAATGTAAGGAATTCTCAAAAAATTTTCAATCTTTTGAATTACATTATTATGCAAGATTCCAAATTATCCCAGATTTGCAGTGCATGAAAAAATTATTCATGAATGTTAGTATTAGTTCTAAATTTTCATCCATAATGTTTTGCTAAAATATTTATGATTTAGAAGATCCTATTGATCAAATTCATTTTAAAAGACATTATAATGCTCATTAATATGATAAAACCACACCAATTAAACTTTAAACTGTAAATATTTTTTAAACATTAATATCATATGTATATGCAGTTTGATTTTTAAAATATTTTGTAAGGTTAAAATTTTATATCCAGTTGTGGTATATATATTTTTTTAATTTTATGCATTAATTGAAAAAGATTCTATACTTGTTTTTCCAAAATTGACAACCCTATTCCTAAAACATTGTTAATTATTAACATTTTGGTACATAAATTTAAAAATTAAATTATATTTTGAAGACATTTTATTTTTAAATTAATGTTTTCATTTAACATTGTCATTTTGATAATATTTTAGGGCTTATAACTTTGGAATATTGTGTACAAGGTTGGTATTTTCTCACTGAATCACAACTTTTGCTTCATCAGTATTCAGATTCAGAAAAAAGTGCAAAAAAAGGTAATTAAAAGGTGGTATGTGTGTGTGTCTTCATAATTTTATAAGGCATACAATATTATATTATGATTGAAAATTATTCAAAAAATTGAATGTAGCTTTAGTTTTGATCAATTCAAAATAGTTTAGAATGAAACTTTTTGTTTATTAACTCAGTTAAAACATTTCAAATTAATTTGGTAATTCTATATCTTATTAAAGTTTTTGTGTTAAAAACTAATTATAGTTTTATATATTTTTTCCCCCCATTGCTCTGACTATATCTGTCTCTTTATATTTGTGTTAAATAACTTGTTTTATTTTTAGGCATTGATATATCACTTGAATCTAAACTATCATCCAATATGGTGGGAAAATTTTATCTTCTGCTTGGACGATCACTCTGTGGGAGAGAAATTTGGGATTCTGCTTTGAAAGCACTTGATAAAGTAAATAATATATTTGTTGTAGTTTTTTTTTCTCTTTAAGGAATAGTTTGATTGATTGGTAATTTATCTGTAAATTTTTCAACATAAAAATATTTAACATGAATATTTATCATTGTATATTGTCACAAACTGATACGCTCTGAGTGGCCGAACGGTTAGAGCACTGCTCTACAATGCAAGTGGCTCGGGTTCGAGCCTCCCAGATATTTGTTTGTTAAATTCAATCATGACTTTCATTATTTATTATTATGGACATTTGCAAATTATGTAAATTGAATTTATGTTAATCTTTCCCCTGGTGGTTATTCTAGAACCCTCCACCAGGTTTATAAAAGTACTGCAGCTGGATAGGTCTTCAGTTGTGGTGCTGCCCGTGTAAAACACTACGACAAAATAAATTGTGTATTGGATAACATCGCCTTATTCCTTCCACGTGACAATATTTCTAGAAGAAAAGTTTTGATTTTTTGCAGTAGTGAGAATTTTTGTAATCAAATTTTTACTAATAAAACTTGTTTTTATTCAATATTTTGATTTTATCAAGTCTAACGTGTATGATAAATTTGTTTCATGTTTAAAAGTATTGAAAGTTTTATATTACCTTTAAATTCTATTACTATCATACACAGATTTGTTTTTAATTCCTTGATGTCATTTAAATTTGTACTTACTGCATATTTTTGTGTTATTTAGCTATTAATTTATTATATTATACTGTATATATGTATGATATTTTTTTAAAGAATTTATTTTATTTGCTTTAAAAAGTGTGCATCATATTTGGGACAGTCAAAAGACTTATTGATAACCTTTTGCTTAACCCTCCTGGAAATGGGACAATTATCTAAAGCTGATGAGGTAATACTGAAATTTATTTTAATTAATATTTGATAATTTTCCTGAAATCTAATTGTTCCTTTCTATCATAATAATAATTTTTAGCATAAAGATTGCATCTTTATTCTTTCATCTAAGTGTATTTTAGAATACACCCCTTCCACTAAAGTCTGTGTGTGCCACTGATAATTGCATAGATTTTAGAATAAAATATTTAAAATTTTGAAACCATTATTTGAATAGAAAAAAAAGGTAATCATTTCTATTTTCAGTACTGAACAAATTCAGTTTAAAAAGTGAAAGGAAATAATTCTGGTGGTAAAGAAGAACTTAATTTTAATCTCATTTACATTATTATGATTCTGCAGTGTAGTAAAATAATTATTTTCCATGTATTATTCACATTTAATTTTTTCAGAAGCTTCATAAAGTGACTTTTAAAGTTAGAACAAATAATCTGGTGGAATTTAAATGTATATCTAAAATTCATATTTCTGTAGTCAACAGGTATGATTTATACAGCAAATATTTTCCCTTAACTGCTTGCTTCCCTTACAAATTGTTTTGAAAAAAATCATCACATTTTTTTAAATTTTATTATTAAATACAAGGAAATGAAACAAAGTAAATATGCAAGTTTTAAGTAGAATTTTTAATTTTCCTACAGGTGTAAAAGCATTTAGTCTTAATGTTAATTTACTATCCCGAGTTATCTCAGGCAAATGGAAAAATTTCAATATTAGTCTTTGTATGATAGTTTTTGAAACAAGGGACAACACAAAGTGATACCTGGTATCTGGTCTCTTTTCTTACTGACTTATCTCTTTACTGGATCTCTTTTACAGGAGCACCAAGTACATTGTCTCTTTGGATTAGATTTTTTTTTTCAGTTGCATGAATAACATCTGTAGGTTAACCTGAGTCGGGAAGGACTAATGCTGGGTCTTCCTGATGCAGCAAAAAACTCGTCACAATGATTTTCTGAAATGATTTTTCCAATCTCAGTTCCATTCTAAATTGTTTAGGTGATCGTGAACCTATTGATTTACAGTACAAAATGTAGGCTAGGTACAGAAGAATCATTTCCACATTTTCAATGTCCACCAAAATCACTCTGAAAAATCATCGCTTTCGCTATCTTGCATCATCGCCATTATTTTACTTTTTTTCAACGAAACTATCCTTCTTAAGACATTACTAATCCACCAGCTGAAGTCTACTATACAATAGGGAAAACACGTGACCTATCCTGCCAAAAGATCCACAAAACCAACAAAACTTTGCTAACTGCCAATCAAAGCTGAATATTTCCTTTCATTTCCTCCTGGCTGAGTAAAACCGTGATAAAACAAATTGTACTGACAAATTCTGCTTCACCCAAGTTTTCTTGGGATAATAAATAACTGCAATATATAGGAACCCGAGATAACTCGGGATAATCAGGCAAGCGGTTAAGTGATATCATTTTCAATAATGAAAGAAAGTATTATATTTTAGATGTGCCAAGATTTAAAAGAAAAATTTCCTGATGATGCTGAAGTTCTTCAAATTGAAGGATACACTTTTCTTCTAAAAAAACAGTATGAAGAAGCATTGCAAAAGTATGTTAAATACTTTGATTTTTATTTTCAGATAATTGTTGCTGTAATAAATATTTTTAAATTTGTTTTTTTTTTTAAAGGAAGAGGTAGTTTTTATAATATAATGAATTTGAATTGTTGTTATGCTGTTTCTCTATTATTACTTATGGACGGTTTCATGTTACTAAAATTCTTAGTTATTGCATATAAATCTTTAAAAAGATATTGAAGTTATAATAATGAAAATGACTGAGTAGTATATATAAATTTTATGTATATAGATTTGTAAATAAGTATGTCATGCAGAGGTGCTAATCTGTTGTGTCAAGGGTTAAATCTGTTGAGGTTCAAAGTCCTCACATTGATAGGGTGTCAAAGTTTGGAGAGTAGGGATCCCAATAAGATTTTTTTCTCAACACTTGGTAAATATTCAGAATTACAGGGTTCATTACCAATAGCCTTTGGGTTGCTTCAAAATGCAACACTAATAAACAATCAATTATAAGTACTTTTACCCTATTTTCTGTTTATATGCATTCTGGTTAATTATTTTTTTAGATGGGGCTGCCCATTGGTATTTTAACCTTTGCAGACCTTGTACATTCCTCAAGAACTGGTATCACTTTTTAGCGCGGCACCATATAGGCGATACCAATTACTGCAAGTAATTCTGATGCCCAGTTTCTTCCCCAGAGGGGAGGCACCTGAGCTCTTGACAATGCAAACCTGTACTAGGATTTTAATTTTGCCACCCAAGCCAAACAGACACTCTAGGGATCTTTTAAATGCTGAATAATCATACGATATGACCACTGTTGATTTTCTGCATCATGAAAATCCATCAACTTGGGCCGGGGTGGAACCCGCAACCTTGGGTGCAGAAGACCAGTGTTATAACCATATGTAAGCAACAAATTTTATGTAAGATAACTCTTACATACAAACTAAAGTAAAAAGTATTTGTTCCACTGAAATCTACAACTTATGTAATGGTACCATGCAAGAGTCATAATACTGGTGTGTGTAGCATCACTAGGCATTTGTAAATAATGTTTTCTTTCTCTTTTAAGGGGACATGGTACGATTTAAGCAAAAAATTTTAATTTAAGGATTTTCAAAATTTTTTTGGTTGCCTCCTATGTGTGTATACTATGTAAAACAGATTTTGTGCTTAAAATTTCATAAAAAGCTAGCAATTTAATTTTTTAAGGAAAAAACTTCAAATTTTTGAAGTGATTTTAAAATGCTACTCCTCCTACAAAAATTTACAAACACGCTTGAAATTTGATTTACAAGTTAGTCAAACTATGTATAACAAAAGTTGGTATGGGATTTGCGATAACATGATTGGTATTCGTACAATACTTCTTTTTGTGAATGCTTACTGAAAATTTCTTAAAAAATGTACAATTTCTGAGTTTAATTATTTTTAAAAAAATAAGTATTGCTTTGATTTAAAAATGCATACCAACTTTTGTTGCATGTACTATTAGCAATAAGTAAAAAAAATTCAAAGCATTAGGCACAATAGAAAAAAAGCCTTAGCATTTTAAATGAAGACAGACTAGTTATTTTATCTTTCCGAGATAAATAAGCTTAAAGTTTTGGTTTGCCATAGGGATATGAATAAAAACGAACGTAACAGCTATTATAATTCTGTGTTTTTTAAGTTTAGAGCTTTCAAATTTTGTCAGGTTATAGAAAGGTATGTAAAGAATAATTTAAGCTAAAAAAATTAAATTTGATTTTTTGACCGATTTTTGTCATTTCAATCGTACTGTGTCCCCTTAATAACATAGTTATAACTTCAGTACATCTTTCAATTTGTGTATCTTAAATGAAGATATCACCTTAATCAAGATTTAAAAACTAAAAGCACAGTTATAACAGACTTGAGGGGATTAATTCATTCCAAATCCAAAATTTTGGATTGTATAGGTTAATGATTTTGTACTCTATTAATATAAATAAGATATATAATAATCAAAGTATGTAAAAATAAACGTGGTTACTAGATCGAGTTCTAGCTACTATACTATAAAGATAGAGATAGTTCATACACATCTGTTCAGTTACATAAAATAATGCTTGCTTTAATTCTAATTTTTTTAAAATTTTGCTCAAAAGTAAAAATGTCTGTGTAAAAGAATAAATTGAAGTTTGTTGGAATTGAAATATATAAATAGATTGATTGATATAATAAAATGAAATATGTATGCATATGAGGTGTGACACAAAGAAAATGAGACTAAGTTTGTAGCTTGAAAAAAAAGTGGAGGTGGTAATAACTGTTTTGGTGATATCATCCCACATACCTCCTCTATCTATCTGGCTAGTTTTGACTTAATCAATCTCGCCAGTTGGTGTACTGTGTCATTGAGTGGACACGTGCTACTGCACTCTGCCTGAAAAATGTCTAATGTAAAAACTGAACAACAAATCAACATCAATGTTTCTTGAGAACTTAAGAAATCAGCCACAAAAACATTGCAAATGTTAACCGAGGTTTATGGAGATGAAACTTTGTCTCAGTACATGTGTTTGAATGGTATAAGTGGTTTTCAGGGGGAAGGGTCAGTGTAGAAGATGATGAATGTGCTGAGCACCCAAGGTCAGCGGTTACAGACCGAAACATTGCCAAAGTTTGTGATGTGATCGGGGGTGACCAAAGATTAAGTGTTCGTGCAGTGGCAGAGTTATTTAATTTTGATATGGAAGCTTATTGACTCATTTTAACTGACGAATTACACATGAGGAAGATTTGTGCGAAGGTTTTTTCCAAAAATTCTGTCAGTTGATCGAAAACAGTGCCATAAAGATGTGTGGGTAAACATGTTAGAATGAATGTATTGCAAAAAAGTCAGATTTGTTGGGATCTGTTGTAACATGTGATGAGACATGGATTTTTACTTATGATCTTGTAAGTATGCACTATTCAATGCAGTGGAAATCTCCAGGAACCCCAAAAAAACATGCATGTCAGAATCAAAATTCAAGGCAATGACAGTTATCTTCTATGATGGAATTAATGGAATTGTAATAATTGAGTGGGTTCCCAGTGGTCAGACTGTTAATTAACACTACAAAATTGAAGTACTAAAAAGACTTCAGGAAAAAATTTGGAAAAAAAGGTCACAGTTGTGAAGTGATGAAGGGCTGTTGCACCAGGACAAAACATTCACTCACCTAGCCCTATCTGTCTAGCAGTTTCTGACGAGCAAAAACATTACTGTGATGAGACATCCTCCTTATTCACCTGATTTGTCTCCATTAGACTTTTTTTATTTTCTACAGTTAAATCTTGCTTAAAGGGTATTTTACTTTAGTTGAAGAGATTCAGGTAAAAATGGAGAATCTCCTGAAGGCCTTCCAAAAACCTAGTTCTAGAACTGTTACCAGCATTGGCAGCACAGAATGCAGAAGTGTGTGAATGCTGAAGGGAACTATACATTGAAAGTCATAATATCACAGATAACTGATTCTGTAAGTACAATGATTTATTCGACAAGTCTCGTTGTTGTTTTTTTGTGTGTGTGTCGCATCTCGTAATTAAAAATTATGTTTAAAAAATTTCAAAAGAATTTAATGAATTTTGACAAAATTTCTTATACTAAGAATTTCTGTTTTGTTTATTTGTCTTAAAATTATGTTCATTAATACAAATGCTAATGTTAATTTCTTTTTATTAGTTTCTTAAGCTTCTTATTTATACACTTGATGTAAATGTCTACTTAGCATAATTAATACATCTTATTATTTTAAACTACAGCCAGAGATTATGTAATTTACTTAGAAACCAACTGCTAATTTCTCTTTCAATATACTTCACAAAAAATTCCTGTACATTATATATGTATAACTTTTTTTCTTCCTTTTCATCACTGGCATTAATGAATTTTTAAATGTAAAACAGGAGAATAGCAGCCATTTGGTAAAGCCAAAGGCGTTGTGACTTAAGTTTATTTAGGCTACTGTATGTTAAATGTTACTTAATTTCAAAACTTGCAGGAACTTTGGTTGAGGTAAATATCAGTTCAGGTATTAACTAACCTAATTATGTTTTGAAATTATAAAATTAACTGTCCATTTTTATGTAGTTTTGAAATTATAAAATTAACTGTCCATTTTTATGTAGCTTTGAAACTAAACTCAATGGTGCAACAGCGCTTGAGGGCCAAGGCCTACTGTGCCCATCTCTATATACGTAACCGTGGGCACTGAGGTGCTTAGATGAAATGCACCGATCAGGTGGCCAGTCTGATGTGAGACAACCGTGTTTGGTTCCCAAGCAAGCTTGGTACTCATTTACTGACACCCTAAATGGATGAAAGGTTGAATCAACCTTGCCCAGTCCGGGATTTGAACCCTAGACCTGTGATGTGGAAACCCGAAATAATTTGTGTATAAAGTTAGAAATTAAATGAATCCTTTGACTTATATGCTGATGTAAAAATCAATAAACTCATGATTCACTTGCATACATTGTTCAGAATGCTTGTTTCTAATTTTTATTTTAATGTTGTATTTTGTTTGTAGATTAAGGCTATCATTATCTAAGGCTGAATCTGCTTTTACTCTGTATTTAATTGGCCTTGTATTATGGGAAACTGAACAAAAAGATAAATCTTTTAAAGTTTTCCTCAAGGTACATTTGTTATTCAATTTTGCATTTAAATTTAAAATTATATCACTGACAAAAATAAATAATATTATTCTTTTGAACTTTAGGCCGTAGAACTGGATCCTTACTTTGCAAAAAATTTTCTTTATCTTGGACACTATTATAAGAATAACTTATTTGAAAAAAGGTAGCTGTGTTTTTTAAATATACATAATGTATTACTTTCATGTCTTTACTTTATATTGTATTATAACTTTGTTTTTAATTTCAATAATTTGTAAAAATTTCTTCTTTTATTCGTGAAATTTAATCTGTAATTTTAAAAAAAAGGTTGCTTAGCTAAATAATTATTTATTACTTTTTTCATTAACTATGTAAATCTTTTAAAAGTTAAAAATGTGAAATATTGAATACATCACAGCCTTTATGCATTAAATAAAACAGTTGAATTGACCTTACATTCTTATTTAAATAAAAATATTCATAATCAGTTCATATTTTATTGTAGTTTCTATTATTTTTAAAGGTTTGTCTACAAATATACATTTTTATTTCAGTAAAGCTTGTTTGTGTTATCAAAAAGCTTTTAATTTAGATAATTCTGATACTCAAATTGGAATGTGCTACAGTAAAGTACTACAAGACCTGGGTAAAGAGGTAATTGTTTTTATTTGATGTTTTTGAATAGGAAAGAAGTATATTTAGAAAGTCCTTAGTAATATTCACTTTTGATTGAAAGAATATTTCACTTTTTTTTCCCTTCTTTCTTTTATAAATTATATGAACTTATTATTTTATTTTTTTAAAATCATAAATCTCTTAGCATATGTTTAATATTATTTTCTAATGTATTAAATATGCAATAAAAATAGAATATAATCTTTCAAACCCAACTTAATGCTGAATAAGTATATAAAAAGTTGCAGAAAATAAACTGATTCTCCTCCCATGTTAATAATACACAATTCATGATGCATTATTTTAACCATTCTGCTAAAATGTAAGGATAGTAGTTAGTTTCTAGAATGGTATAAAATTATGAAAATGGTTGTTACTTTGAAAAAAATATTAATATTAAACTATTTCTGTTATGTACATTCCATATTCTCTCTGCATAGTTACCAAGATCTGAATATTAATCAATTAAATGACTATGGCATGTAAGATGCTTCTAAGAGTGTGAAAACAATTAACTAAAAATGTTTTAAAATTATCAAAAATAGCATTTTAAGTAAATAATAATGAATTAATATTTATCTTACATTAAATTATCAATTTTCTTTGTTACTGTTTTAGAAAGAATCTGAAACACATATTACTTGCTTGAATAAAATTGAATTATGTTTGACTCTGGCATTCCTGATTTAATAACTGCTCTTTTAAAAATCCTGAAGCTTGATGAAACCTAATAAAAAAATTTCTTAAAAGCTGAAAAGTTATCCTGAAATAATAAATTACTTAAAAGGAAAAATATCTAATAAGAATGCACTTCTTTAATTGAGAGATTATAATTCAGATTTAAATAAAATAAAAGATCCCTACTATACATTAATTTTTTAAAAATGTGAATTGTGGAAGTACTTTGCAAGCCAAAATTGTTGACTATTGCTCAATATTTTTCCCTATCTGTAATGTTGAGATTCATATTTTTTAAACACTGTGTGTGTTTTTTTTAAATTCTTTCTCTGTTCTTTTCTTAGGGAAACAACAGTTTTTAGAATCATTTAATTGCATGTTGTTGAATATGCATAGTTAAAAATATATAGGATTATTTTACATTGCTTATATTATGTTAATGTCTTACTGTATTACATTCTAAAGCTTTATCTGTATGAACAATATCTGATAATATTTTATATTATTTATAGTGATTTAAAATTTATAGGATGAGAACATGAGAATCTTAAAAATCATTACTGAGAAAGCTAGCCTTGGGAGGTAATATTTCATTCTTAGAATTTTCAGTTTAAAGTCAATTTTCTCGAATATAATATTTTTTCCTCATTTCATTGTCAGCTGTAAATGGGCATGGACTCAGCTTGGTCTCTATCAGTTACAGAAAAATCTTGTAAGTGATGCCATTTTCTCATTGCAAAATGCTCTCCGAGCAGATCCAGATAGCAGGTAATTCTGTTTTTGAAATTATTTTAAAAATTTTCTTCTCTTTTATATTAGTTTCTTCAATATTTTCATGTTTATATGTATATTCTTTTCATTTAAGTGCTGGATGGGAATGTCTCGCTGATGCATACTTAAAACGAGGTAGCTATGAATCAGCTCTGAAAGCATTTGAAAAGGTAGCTGAATTGAATCCAAAAGCCATGTATCCATTATATCAGTAAGTACATCATTTAAAACTTAAAGATAGTTTTCTTCTTGATATATCTTTTAAATAAAACATCTAAAAAACTGTGGTTTCAATAGTTTTAATTATTTTTACGCATTGTTTGAAATTCTTGTTCAAATTACCTTTTTTGTTCTTATCTTGAAAAAAGTTTTATCTTATTCAAATGGTTAGTTAAGAGAAATAAACTCTGTGCACAGAAATTATTAATTTCAAATTTGTCATTGTAGTGTTGTAAAAAAATTAACTTTCATATGAAAAAAAAGGCATAATTTGTTGATATTTATCCAGTTGTGTTTTAAAGTTATGTTAAAATTAATAACTAATAAATATTATTTAATCTTTATTTAAAAATTTGCTGAAACTTCAGAGAAAGGATGATTACAAGTTTTTATTTAATTCAAAAAAATGTTTGAGCATTTTTAATTTATTATTTTTATTAATTGATTATTAAACACAGATAAGGGAATGATGAAGCCTAGCAGCTGAATGGTTAGTGCATCACGCTTCCACACCACAGGTCTAAGGTTCAAACCCCGGGCTGAGCAAGATTGACTCAGCCTCTCATCCCTTCAGTGGGTTGATAAAATGAGCATCAAGCTTGCTTGGGAACTTAACACTGATGGGTTTCGTGTCAGATTGACCACCTGACCGAAACATCTGCTATTTCACCTCAGGGCTCAAGGTCACATATACTGAGTTGGGTGCAACAGCCGTGACGGACTGTTGCGCCACTGAGTTAAATTAAGGGAATGAATGATAAATCATTTAAAGTTAAAATATTGTAATATAGTGTTCCAAAACAATATATGGCTATAATGCAGTATTTAATGTTATTAGTATTGAATTCTTTTGAAGTAATTTAAATTTATCTACAAAATATGAAACTTCCTAAAAACTTTGATGAAGTTTTGATTAATGAAGTATTTGATGCAGTATGAAGTAAACTTTGATCCAACTCATATGTATTTTAAAAATTAATCTAATTATGTATTGTGTTTAAAATCTATTTTTGCAAATGAAAAAAAAATATACATTTCAATTAATTCATATGAAAATTGTTTCTCTCTTTCTCTGTTTAAATTGAATATATTTTTAATTTTTATGTTGAATCAGTGCAAATATTTATTATCAAATATGTGTTTAAAAAAGTTTATTTTATTAATATCTTAATAAGTCTTTTTTTTTTAGAATTGCAACTATTCAAAAAATGAGAGGTTTCTTCACAGATGGTATTGAAAAATTTAAAAATCTCCTTGACATTGTCCCTACCTATGTGCCTGGTTTAATTGGTAATACTTTTATTTCTGGTTTTCCCCCCTTCTTTGTATGTTAATTTTGTATTTTATACTTTTATTTTTTTTTCGAGCAAACTTAAACAAAAATGTCATTTTTAAAATTTGGTTGGTGTACAATAGTTTATAAAGTATATTTTCAGGTTTAGCTGAAACATATGTGTTGTTAGCTAAAAAAGCTCTTGGGGAATGTCTGTATGGACTTTCTAGAGACTGTTGTCAAGAAGCTTTGAATACATTAGCAAAGTATGTTATTTTAGCTAGTTATTTGTGTAGTTTAGAATAGGGAACTTCCTGGATCACAAACTGTTCTCATATGAATGAATTAATATTTTTCAGAAGATTCCATTCATTTTCATCAACACACTTCTGTTATCTTCTTTTTGAAATTTTTATTTATTAAAAAAAATACAGCATCTGGCAAAATCTACATAAAACTGAAATAAGTTCTTTCTTATTGAAGACTTTTTTTATGTTTTGATTCTTCTTTAATATACTGGCAGTGCACATAGCTCATACTATTAAAATGCTGTAATTAAAAAAATAGATGCTTTATTATATCTAAATTATGTATTTACATTTATAAGATCTTGAAATTTTATGCATATTTTTAAAATCAATAAATAAAATTATTAATTTAAAAAATGAAATTTATATGTTTAATTATTTTAGAAGGTGGTCAATTTTTCTCTTTACTTTTGCGAACATTTCTTATAGATTTTTTTTTTTACTCGAATATTCATAAAAACATGTATCATAATTTTTTTAATAATTAAACATGAAATAAATTAAATATAATGTTAAGATATTCTTAATATATATATCTGAAATTTCTTTTTTTTTTAAAAAATTACTATCTTGATTTTATTTCATTATTTAAATTCATATGGAACAATTGTATTTGCAGATTCATCATAATTTTTATGAATTAAAAATCAAACATTTTTAGCATTTTTATCTTCCTGTTTTGTGTTTTTAAGTATAATGTAAAAAAATATTGCATGTCAATTTTTTAAAGAGGAATTATCACAAAACAAGGGAAAATTTATACTAAAATTAAAATTATTATTTATGTTAGTTGTGCTTTGCCAAAAAGTTACAAACATAATACTAGTATGAATTCAAACTTTTTAATTCTCTATTAATTTTAAACTAGTTTTCATTAAGTGTTGGCTGAAAATTCAAATAAGAAACGTTAAAAACATAAATTATATTAATTTGCAAAACGAATATGTAAACTTTATTTATTCTTTCTTATCATTCCTTTATTACTCTTTTCTATATTAAATACATTTCTTTCAATAATCCTCTTTAAGAATATTTATGTATTGCTTATTATTAGTTAGGGAACAGTTTTTTATTTATATGATATAAATTTAAAATGTTTCATTACTGTAATTTTCTCATTTATTTCCATATTTAGAAGAATTAATTTATATATATATTTACCATAAATACTACTGTTCTGTGCATGAAATATGTATTACATTCATTTTTATTTTTTTCTTCCACTATTTCCTTTAATGATTTTAAAGTACATTTCTATTAATAACATAAAACTTTCATGCTTCACAAATGAATTTCTTCTCCAAAATCATATTTCAGAATTCATTATTATAAAATCTCATTTCTAAATTAGGGCAGCAGAATCAAAGCATGGACTTTCATGTCTTTGGAAATTAGTGGGAGATGCATGCTCTATACCTTTCAATTTTGATGATGCCTGGTTTCCTCTAATTGTCCCTCCTGAACTCCATCAAGATGCAGAGAAACAACCTGTTTCGTGCAATAAATCTCAACTTTTAGCATATGGTTCAAGGTAAGCTGCCATCAATTTTTCTTAATTCTTATTTTATAGGTTTGAAACTTCATTAAGTTTATATTTATGTACAAAATGAAAAGGGATAGGGGGGGGGGAATGAATAACTGTCTTGGAAAGAGAGAGAAAAAACTAAAAACATTTGGTCCACATTACAAAAAGTTTTAAAGGATGCTAAAATAAATATAAAGTTAATTAATGACATATCTTGCAGTGGCCTAAGTGTTGTAGGTTTTTGAAAATTCCTTTGTTATTGCATTGATGTTTTCAACAATATCCATCACTCTATCAATGCAAAGATTGCAGATAATCATTTTATGTATGAGGCTGCTACATTGTTGATTGCCAGAGGAGCTATATTTATATTTAACTATTGTATAGTGAATTATTCTCCATACAGATAACTACCATGATGGAATATGTTATGTATGAAAACCCATTTCCCAACAATTTAATTTTTTTGTTCATGTTGGTTTTTTTTTTTTAGCATCTGACATATAAACAGGATTCAATAAAAAAAAGGTGGTTGGAATGCCGCCGATAGAAGTGAAACTTCTTTGGCGACGTTGGTCGTAAGTGCAGAAATACATCTAAATGTATTGAACTGCTGGGGGAACTTATTAAATTCAAATCAAATTCAAAATTCATTTATTGTAAATGAATATTGTTGTATTATTTTCATAAATATTATTTTATGAAAATAATATTTTTATTCAATTTTCTACATCATCATTTTCCAAGAAAGAAACAATGGGTTTGTGGTAACTGAAGTAGGATATGAAAATCCTCGATTGTAGTCGATCAAGAAAACATGAGAAAACTGCATCAATCGTGGTTTCGTGTCTTGTTGTTCCTTCTCTAGCATCAGTGTTCATTGTCAAATTTACTGTTCATTTAAAAAATTCAAGAAGTGGCTTGGCTTTTTCTGAAACAAAATTAACATTAAAGTCTCCAGTTAAGAAAATTGGCTTTTTATCATCTTCAGATCCAATGATTGCAGAAACCTCTGGTTAGATGAGTCTCAATAGCATTCCCATCATCAGTCATTAAACTCAGCATTAAGAGAATATTTTGCAATGTTTTTTTCCATGCTCGATATTCTCTCATGTACTCTGATCGAAATTTGGCAGTAGTGCTTGATGATTTTGCACTATTTTTCTGTTTTTTTATCACTTTTTCGACTGGACTTTCTGCTATTTTTCTTTTCTTTCACGAAACTCTTTTCCTCTTTGTACATTTGATTTAGGCATTCTGATTAGAATCAATAATAATTCAACGCAAATGAAAATTAAAAAAACAAATTAGCTGTCGAAAACATCACCATGTGGCCAATAATCTAAGAAAATATTTTAAAAATGCACGCTTTTGCTGCAAGAGCTATTTTGTCTATACTGTAACACAAACATTGCAACACATATAACCGTTGACAGATGTTTCCTGGTCTGGTGAGAAAAGGGAGAAGTCGACCCCCCCCCCCTTCATCTGGCGGGCAATCATCCAACTTTTTCACGGATATGACGCAAGTCACAGGGTGTCCCCGCTCACTGTCTCCTCACCATTGTGACGATTTGGGGGATGGTGGTGGAAATCACTACTTCTGTTCGCTTTCTCCTGTTACGCAAAACTGGGCAAATTTTCCATTCACTCCATGAGCAAAGAAGTTTCACTTCAACAAATTAGCTGCCGAAAGCATCACCATGTGGCCAACAATGTAAGGAAATATTTTAAAAAGGCACGCTTTCGCTGCAAGAGCTATTTTGTCTACACCGTAACGCAAACATTGCAACACATATAACCGTTGACATATGTCCCTGATCTGGTGAGAAGGGGGGGGGGTCGATCAATTGGAAAGGCGGGCAATCATCTAACTTTTTCATGTATATGATGCCCCCCCTCATCGAGCTAAACGAATCGAAATCCAACCACGTGAAGAACGAATGTAGAAAAGTTGCAGTCTCACACACACTAACTCCTGACAGCTGATGCTATTTTTAGCAAAGGCGAACCCCTTTCTTTTTTCACTCTGTTTACTCCCTCTCATAGGTTCACTAGCTAACTGAAGAAGAACCCTAGATGCCTCTAGGCTGGTTCTGAGGAAAAAATATATTCCAGACCCCACTGTCTTTTCCTCCCGTTCGCTATTTCCTCACCATTGTGACGATTTGTGGGAGATTGCGAGGGAAATCACTACTTCCATTCGTTTTCTTCCTTCAAAACTGGGCAAATTTTCCATTCACTCCGTGAGCATAGAAGTTTCACTTCAAAAATTTATTGTTTATAATATGGCATTATTTTTTTTTTATCTTTCTAATTTTTCTTAATCATTAGCACTTAATTTCAAAATTTAAAACATGTTTTATTGAGAAAAATATTTATTATGGTCACTTTATCATCCTTTACAATTTGGGTACTTACATATTGTCGCAACAATCACCAATTCTATTAATAACTTGCCAACCCCAATTTTTCCTATGTGGCATGCTCGCTGAATCAGCATCCATATGCTTCATTTCAAATAATGTAACCAATAGGTTGCAATGATACGTAAATACACTATTTTGCATAATATTTTCTGATCACTATGTACATTTTTAACCCTTTTAAATGAATGGAAATTTTCATATAAAATTTTGACCTTGCAATAGATAGTGGTTAAAGTCTCAAGCTTAAAGACTTGCAATGTTGGAATTCAGTTAGTGTTTGTGTTGTTGGTCTATTGGGCAGTTTCTAGTATTTATTCTTAATTTGCAATCTTATTTCTGAACTTTAGCTTTACAAAACTATGAGTTATGTTAATTTCCTTTTTTTATGTATAAGAATAAAATTATTATTTAATATAAGTTTTATAATTGTGTTGGTTATCTTTTTTTTTGTTTTGTATGTATTTATATATTTGATTTTAAGTGAATTTTGTAACTGTTAAACATATTAATACATTTCCAATTGCAAAAAAAAGCAATTAACTATTTGTAATTTAAATTATTTTGTTTTATTTGCGCAATTAAATATAAAGTTGTATATTAAATATATAACTTTGATTTGTTTCTATTAGTTATTATCATTTAATTCAAACTTTGCTTTAATTTTTTAATGTGCATAATTTGTTATTTTATTTTTATATTAATTAAACTAAGCTACAAAATTAAAGATTAATGTATTTTTATTTTCTGTTCTTTATAATAATTTTATATGTATGATATGAATTCTATAAAAAATTAGTTGTTTCTTTTTTAATTAATTAGGTTTTTCGGACGAGCCTTGTTAATCAAAGATAATGTCAGCACTGTATGGCATGACTTAGGAACAAACTGCTACCTTCAATCCAAATTGTCTTGTGATAAAAGTGAAAAAATCAGTTATGTCAAAAAGTCTTTTATTTGCTTTCAAAAAGCAGTTAGTCTTTCACCAAATTATGAAGCTCATTGGACAGCTCTTGGTGTTGTTTCATTAAGTGAAGGTAATGTTGCGAGCTAATTTTTAATATTGATAAATAAATAAACTGTATATGTTTAAATTTCATTTCCATTCCAATTTGAAGATATTAAAATTTCAGAATGTTTTATTGCAAAATAGGGGTTTGCTTTTTAAAAAATTCTGATAAAAATTGAAACAATTTTTTTAAATCAATTTCCTGTTAAATATTATAAAAAGTATTATATTGTTATCTTTTTTTTTTTTAATTTTCAAGATTTTTCTCCTTCATGCATTGTTAATTTTTCTTCCATTCTTTTGATGACAAATCAAAAACTCTATAATATATTTATTATTATAAATGCAGTAGAACTGCTGTAAGTTGATGGTTTGCAGAATGTTGGTTTTCTATAAATTTTCACTTTGTGGATTCATATATTTATCTTCCATTTGAGTACAGTTTTAGAGAATGTATAAAATTATCTGTCATCAACTTATTTACATCTTCTAGAAGCATTAATTATTCTTTCAAAAAAATATTAATTGACTTTTATCTGTTTTTCTTATTTTAAAATGTGTGGTAAGAAATTATTTATACACAAAATCCTATTATTTATACACAAATACCTCATCGGATGATCAAAATTCTTATGTATGTAATATCATAAATGCATTTTCTATTCTAAAGAAATCAATAAAAAAAATATCAAGATAAAAGTAATTATAAAAATTTAAAAATAATCCTTTGTAAATGTAAAGATTTTTTTCAAATAACATTAAGTATATTTTGAATTTCAGAACTTGATGATTGGGCATTTGGACAGCATGCTCTTATCAAATCTCTGCATCTAAACAAATGTGTATGTACAATTTTAAATATTTGCTAAACTTACCATTTGCTGTTTTTTCCTTCATGATTATTTCTCTTTTATATTGATCAATTTCCTCTTAAAAAGTGTATATCATATTTAACATTTTTGTATCAATCTAACATGTTTTTTAAAAAGTTGCTGTTTATTAAATGGATAATCTTTTTTGATGCTTTGCATAATCCCTTCATTTTATTTTTGAGTTTAAATATCCTTTCCTAGAAGTTAGCTTCTCGGGAATCAATTTTAAATAAGATTGAAAGAGAGAGAGAGAAAATGTCATAAAAGTAGTTTCGTTTATATTTTTTAAGCTTTTAAATTGAATTTTGTTTGATTTTTATTTATAGAATGCTGAAACATGGACCAATTTAGGAATTCTCTATCTTGAAAAAGAAAATATCCAGGTAATGTATGAACTTTATTTCATGTATAAAAAACTTTTAAAATGGAGCTTAATTTCTTAAAAAGTAATTGTTTATTACATTTTTTTCTTTTTATAATTAGCTTTCACATTTTGCTTTTAAAATGGCTCAATCTGCTGAACCTACATATCCTCTGAGTTGGATTGGACAAGCATTTATTGCAGATAAAGTGAAGCATTCTGAAACTCTTGATCTTTATCGACATGCAACAACTTTAGGCTCTCATGTAAGTATTGTGTATAATGTAAAAATTTAATTGCTGTATATTTTGGCATATAATGGGCATCTATAATTTCAAACTACATTTATTAAGTATCTCCCCCCCCCCTTTTTTTTTACAAAGAAATCTGAAATGTCTCAACTCATTATCTTTTAAAGTAATTTGTTCCTGCTTTTCAACAATGTTATACTGAATTGACTAACAAGGAAGGGAACAATATGTATGCAAGAAAGGCTTATAGTAAATAATTCTGCAAACAGGATGGGTCGTACTCAATGCAAATGTGCTCAAAAATGCTATTCTAGATTTTCAAGAAAAGGTGGCTACAATTGGGGTAAAAATGCACTTCTGACTTAAATGGATTGGTAGAATTTTGAAGTTGATTGTTTCTTCTTTCTCTAGTTACTTAGAGGTGTGATTTTGAAGGGAACCCCAAAAGCTTTAGTAAATTGCATTTACTTTAGTTGTAATGCATTTAATCTAGTGTTCCTTTTAGTAGTAAATATGGGTCTTGCCAAACAAAGCAAACATAATACTTGTTTGAATGCAAAGTCATTCAATTTGTGAAAGAGGAATTCTTGCTGCAAGAACGATATTTGGTGTGGGTGAAAACTCTATGCACGAGTTGAACAACGAAATTAAATCACAATAATTACTATTTCAAGGAATAAATGTGCTTTGCATACAGAAGTAATGAAATGGCCTATTTTAGAAGAAAGTTATTCAAACTGGGTCCACCAAAATCACTTGAATGGATTTATTGTAACAAGATTCGCCACTCATTTATTTGCCTTAAAGGGAAGGATGCAATTGAAAGTGAAAACATTAAAACAACTTTGAATTGGTGTAGTCAATTTATGGCATGAAATAATTTAGTTCTAAGGGGAAAAAACAAAAATTTGTAAGGTATATCATTTTTTTAAATATGTAATTTTTATAACCGGAATATAATGCACGTTATACACCAGAATATACAGAAACTGTAGTGTTATTCACATCATTGAATTAAAAAAAGTGATTTAAAAATCTCATTAGTATTTCCAACTTTTAATTAAATGTATTCTTTTATTTCAGAATGAAGCCTTAATTGGATATTCTCGAGTTATATGTGAGACTCTTTTATATACTTCCAACAAGGACTCACTTTCTTATAAATATAATATTGAGCAAATGAATGCTGTCATGCTAGCTGCAGATTGTGCTGTAAAGTTTGTTGGTGAGTGATTTTTTTTTAGTAGGGAACATTTTATTACGTATTTTATATTTAGTTTCTTATAAATTTTTATTGTGCATTAATATGATTTAATATAACTCCTAATTTTCAGCTAACAACTGCAACTGTGCTGAAGCCTTTAACATCTTAGGTATGCTTCTAGAAAGGCAAGGTATTTATAATGCATCCCTGAAAGCCTATGAAAGGTAATTTTTTTTTCTTATCAGAAGACATTCAATATGCTTTTGTACCTTTTCTATGTAGAGCTATTTTAACTCATCATTACTTGGGGGAAAATTAATAATAATAAATGTTTGAAGAGAATTTGACTACCTAAAAAACTTTGTGTGTGTGTTTAAAATTATCTTTTTTTTCCCTGGAAGATATTATCATAATGACGCTATTTCATTTTATTTCATTGATTCTTTTATTAATGATGCCATTCTGTTATTTTACCTTTATTCAAATAATTTATGTGTTAATTATGCACTGTTTATTTAAGATTAGAGCATATACAGCTTAATATATAGAGGAGATATGAGCCTCTTACAGCTCTACTAAGCTCTTATCATTATAAACATCTTGCAAGCAATTAGGGGATAATGTGAGACAAGTGACATATAGTAATTGACACACACTCCTAGCTTGTGGCTCTCATTGGTTGATAGACATATGAATTTTCCAAAATAACTCACAAAGGATTTCAGGAATGTTATTGAAACTTAAATATGTTGCATAAAAGTACTATCCTTTTAATGGCATAAAAGTTTTATACTATTATTTTTCTTCAAGAATTAAAATTCCAAGCTTTTAAACATTTTTTTTTTTAAATCAGTTTTGTAATCAGTTATTAATATTTTTGATTAACATTGACCATAAATAGTATTCTTGAAAATAAGTTTAACTGGAATTCATTATTACAATTACAAAAAAAAAAATGTTATAAGATTCATTATTTAATCACATAGGGTTCTGCATTCGGTAGAGTAACAGCCTGGTGGTAGGTTGTCAGATTTGAAATTTGTTTATTCTGAAGTCCCTATTGTTTCATGTAATTCTATTATTTGAATATAAGATGAGAGAAATACCAATTTAATAATGCTTGTTACTTGATTATGTTTCAAAATTATAAGATCTATTGCACTTAGTTTAAAATAATAATAATGTTCAAAACACCAACGTATCAACCCTTACATGCACCAATATTTAATTGATAATTAGTCCTCCTCTATTTTCAGTTGAATCAATACCTGATCTGATCTAAGGGATATGATCATTGCTAATGGGAAAATTTTGTTGATTCCTTTACGACTGGATTCTTTTTTAAAGTTGTAAAATAAATTATGTAATAAATGCTTTTTAAAATGCAATAAATATTTTGTAGTGTTAATTATTTGTTGTAAAATTCATTAATTTTTAGGGCTTTGCAGTTACTAGAATCAAGAACCGAAACAGAATTTGTGGATTTAGTTTGTGCAAACTATGCTAGATTGTTATGGTATGTAATTTATATATATATATATATGTATGTGATTAAAATATCTGTTAGGTGTTATAATTTATTTTTTGAAAATCTAAATGCTTGAATTACAATTAAGAAATTAAAAACTTTTTTTTGCAAATTTTAAAATAATATGTTGAAATTGCTTAGTTATTGTTATTTCAATTTTTATTCAATTCAATTTATCAGCATTTCCTGCAACACATTTTGAATTTTCAAGATTTATAAGCATGTTTTTTATTATATTTTATTTATGAAATATATGTTTTTCCATATAATTAATTCTATTTATTTTTTTATAAATATCTTTTGCAGTGTTGTCAATAAACCTAAAGATGCCATTAAAAAATTCCTTCTACTAAAGAAAGTTGATATATCCATAATTTGTGGTTTTGCACTTGCTTTGTATAAAGATGGAGAGTATGAGCAGTCTCTAAAATGTATAAAAATCAAGTTTTTCAAATTTTTTCATTTCAGAAATAATTTTTAAAAATTTTTAAATTTTGGCAGAAATGTTTAATAAGTCAATTTGTAATTCTTTTGTATGTAATTTCTTTATTCCAGTGTTTGGGCAAGCTTTTGAAAAGACAAAAAATCCTTTTGAGAAATCTCATATTAAAGTTGCAATGGCTATAGTTGCTGGAAATATTCAAGGACCTGATGCTCCTAATCCTTTAGTATTACTGGTTGAAAGGTAAATATTCTGTAAATCAATTTTTAGGGGGGGGGGATTTTTATTTGTTACTATAATATGAAATAATGAACAAATATTATTTTCCTGTTGTTGAAAAAAATTAAACATTTTTTTAAGTAATTATTTTGAGTGAAATGCCAGTTATTTTAAATTTTTTATAAACTCTATAATTATTCACCAGATAGAGATATTACTTTAATAAGTGCTATAACTGTGTCTAAAATTAAATTACAAAAAATTTTAAAAATTGCATTTTTATTAGTTTTTTGCTAATGACTTGCTAAGCAGATATTTATAAACTATTTATTTTGAATTTTTGTCTAAATGTATTTCAATAAATAAAAGTTTGAAATTTATATGTAATGAGAAATTATTCAAAACAAATCTATTCAGAATATTGAGATCCTTCATAAATACAGATTAAATTAAATAGTTATAATAAAATATGTAAGATAAATTCTTAATTGATTTTTTTTTAATATTTCTTTATTGATTCATTTAATAAACACAGCCAGTAGTTAAAAAAAGCTTCAATTTTCATTGTTATGTATTTATTTTTCAGGAATAAAATTCTTATCTACTAAGAAACCTAGAAACATCATAAATTGATAAAGTAAATGAAAAATTGAGCATTTTCAATGTTGATATTTTATGTATAGTAAAACTTATTACTTTTGTATTACATACATAATTAATACTTATAAAAATTTACTATAACTTTTAATACAATTAAAAAGTTCCTAATCCATGTAAATTGTTTTGTTTGTTTTTCAGTGCTCAAATTTCCCCTGCCTCTGTTCCTGGATTGTTGGCTTTGTATGCAACTGGAATATTAAAAGAAGAAGCAAAGTTGATTCTGGCTGCTCGAAAAGAACTACAATCCTATAAATATCAAAAGGAGTTTGTAGCATCAACAGCTTTTCTATGGGCAGCTCAAGCTTATTTAATGGTAATATTTGTTTGTTCTTTTTTACGTGAACTTGTAGAAATTACAATTTTCAAAATATATTTATTTAAATGTTTTCTAATGTAGTCAAATTTTCTGAAGTTGTTGGTATAATTTCATTTTTTATAGCTTAAAATATCTTATGGTACTTTCATATTGTCCACCTATCACATGACATATATCCAACATTATCTCCTAAATAAATAAAAAGAAATTTCAGGGCTTTTAGGAAATGAAGGAATCTATAAATTATTTTAAGAGTGAAGTTTTAAAGTCAACAGAATTGGTAACTTGTATTATCTTGTCCTTATTCTTCTGGGCTGTAAATTCAATGCTGATATCAATGATTATTGTGTTGTAGTTTCACTAATGAACAGCCATCCTAGCATTGCTGGGGCTTCCATCATTTCTTGATACAAGGCCCAGTAAGATTTTTTAATTTCAGTTACTTTTAAAATATGAGTAATTTATATTTATTATTTATTTTATCAATTACTGAAATGATACATATTGTACACATGCACGTATAAGCATTTTTTTTTTTTAATTATTGGAGAAATTGTTAAAAGTTTTTGCTCTTTCGTTTTATAATATTGTATATATACTCCAGTATAATTATTTCCTTTTTACCTTTTACAGAAAGGTGTAAAATCTGCTAGAAATGAATTACTTAAATTTCTTCATTGTTTTCCAACTCTTCACGAAACATGGATGCAGGCAGCCTGTTGCCTTCTTCAGTGGGATACAAAGTATGCAGATATTGCATCTGTTTGCACAAAGATTGGTATTTTTCATGGAGGTTGCAAGGAACAAGCTTCACAAATATTTGCCTTATGCCAGATGGCTAAAGGTTCTAAAAGAGGTGCCTTATCTGCTGCTCAGAAAGCTGTTCATATTAATCCAGGTGAAAGAAATATAAATCTTGTTCTTCATTCTTTTGTTCCTGTTTCATATTTGAAACAGCTTTTTTTATGAAAAGTTCATGTTACATTTGTTTAAATTGCATTAAATGAAATTTCTGAAGTATTACATGATATCATTACCTTTAAAACTTCTTCAGTGTTTTTAAAAGAAATTCTTAGAAGAAATGGTTAAGATCTTTAGATTGATTGACTAACATGCCTTAAGTTTCTAATATATTTACTGCATATCTGAATAAAGTACTGAAAACTTATAAAATAAATTTAATAATGTGCCTTTTCCCCTTAATTTTAAAACATTATTTTAAAAATATTAAATGTTTATTTGTTTATTTATTTTGTTTCTTGAAAGAGATGCTGATTATATTTAATTTTATCTTCATTTGTTTTCCCACATTTCCTATTTTAATTAAAAAATTTAAAAGTAATAAATAAGTTGGTATTTTCAACAATAAAATCTTTCTCTATGTCCTTAAAATGCATGTTTACTTTATATTATATGAAATTTATTTTTTTTATTTAAATATGCACTTAATCAATACATTTAAAATTCTAACAAATATGATAAATCAAACATTATATAATTAAGTTGAATGAAGTTATTAACAGACATGTACAAATTGTGTAATTTTTTCACCCATCAATAACATGAGATAGCTCAATAAATGACCATCTCTCTCTTTTTTTCTTCTTTTTTTTTTGAATTATTGTATTCCTTTACAAAAATTGTATGCCTATCTTCAAAGCAGTCCTTTGAATTGTCACACATTTCTCCCAACACTTTTGCAACTATCAGAACACCTCTTTTAAGATGGGATGCATTTGGTCCATCACATTCAGCATAATGTTCCAATTTGGCTCATGGAAATTGCCAAGATTTATTCAAAATTTAGTTCATTAGCATTGTTCAGGTTTCCTATGATTTTATCTGAAATAAAATTCTAGCAACACATGTATGTTTCTTTACTCGTTGGCAAACTGACAGTTTTTTTAACACAAAAAAAGCATATATTTTCTATAAATTTGCCTTCATACATGTATCAAACCATGCTTCCTAGCTCAAAAAATGATGTTTAAATACTTTGAACATACCTTGTATGTTCTCTTTTTGGAATAGACAGATATATATATAATATTATTATTATTAATAGTAATATAGAGAAATTATAAAGTGTTAATAAGATCATTTTCCTGTGTTTTTAAGATGATTATATGATTTAGGAGATGAGAATGTACAATTTCAATAAATGTTTGTCTCTAACTTTTATATTTTAACCATTTTACGTATTACATCTACATATTTACCAAGTAATTTTTATTTTCTTAAAACAACTTAGTTATAAGTAGCCAAAGAATGATAAATAAAAAGAATCAAAAGATTTTTTTTTAAATCTATTGTTTAGTATGTGTTTCCTATAAGATAGTATTCAATAAAATAGTAAATAATATTTTAGAATTTTTTGGGGTAGAAGTACATTTTTTTTACCTTGTAAATATTTTTCTTATTGAAATTTTTGGTATTTCAGAAAAATTGTCAAATTGGGCTACTTTAGCTGCTGCTTGCCATGTTGCTGACTTAGACCAAAATCATGTTGGTTGGATGTTTAGTTTTGTAAAAAAATTAGGTATGATATTTAATTTTTGCTAAAATTGTTTGTTTCTAAAATATTAACTTAAATTCAAGCTCAAATTTGTTTTAAATTTACATTATTAAAATTAAAGAGTAAACAAATTTATCTGTTTTTGAAATTATCTTCTCATGCACTGCTGAATGCATATACGGACTTATTACAAAAAATTTACTTATTGCTTATATAACCCTATTATCTTTTACCAAAAAGCTTTCCAAATCTCTCAAAATGCTTGAAATTATATATTTATATTAAAATGAAACAAAATTAAGAAATACTAGTTAATTGTATCTAAAATTGTATACAATGTACACAAAAATACAATTACTTTAACAATTTTTCAATCTATAAAAGCTGAGCTAATATAGAATTTTAAAATATTAATTTGGAAATTTTAAATTTAATAATTGGAAAAGTATGAAGGATTTAATTAAAAATCTAATATTCACTTTCTTCTGTGATTTTTTTCAATTTTGGGTAAATAATCTGTTAGTTATCCAGTTGCAGTTATCAAGATGTTTATCATTGAGTCTTTTTTTTCTTAACCACATTCATAGTTGAAAATAAAGACTCACGCATTCAATCAAAGGGCAGTTCAAACCAAACCAAAATTGTAAACATTTCTTTGCCATATACTTAAAACTGAAACAGGTAGCTTTACGTGACTAATCGCGTTGAAAATCTATCACTTTCATTTGTGATAAGGGTTCATCTTCATTAAAGTTTTCAATGATACATTGAGATAAGTTTTAGTGTCATTTTTCATAGGAGTACAAATGAACTGAGAAATTAATTGGATTTTATAAAATCATTAAAATACTGTTCAAATTTGTCTCATAAATCTGCAAGCAATTCAGAGTAATATGATATATAAACTTCCTTTATAAGTCTTGTTTGTCTCCTTTTCTAGCTTCTCCTTTAAACAAGCTTACCTTTAAAGGATTTTATGATGTAAATAATTTCTCCTAAATTTTGTTTTTGTGAAGCTGGTAATCATTTATCATCACCCAAAGAGCATGTGTAGCTCATGTTTAATCGATGCAAGTAACTTTGCTCCATACCCTTTGCATATTCTACACATTGCTATTGTATTTCTACAGCTTTTGGATCTCTGTATGGCATAAGGATACTTAGCTGTTATACATTAAAAATAAAAAATTTCCCCCTGAAGCTAAATATTCAGTTCATTGAATATTTAAGTACAAGAATTGATTGATACAGGATACATTGTATATTTAAATAGTTCAAAAGAACAATAAAATCCTGTAACCAATTAATTTCTTCCAGTTCTGGATGTTAAGTATTGTTTTTTTCCTTTTAAAAACAGACCAGGAGCAATAATTAAACTGCCATAACACTCTTCCTTTTCTGAACCAAAGTACTTCTGAATGAAGAAGCTCTCCATACTGCCAATTCAATTAATCTGTTAATGTTTTAAATAACCTTCTTTAAAGAGATGAGGGACCTCTCGCACTTTGTTAATTTCATTGCAAGTTTCATTATATTTTTAAATTTGTTTAATATTTTGCACAAAATGATTACTGCAGTGGTAAGAAAAAAAATATAGAAATGTGTTTTCGTCTTTATACAGCATAGTGCTATAAAACTTTTATTAACACCAGTAAAAACTGGAGCACCAATTGTAACGATATCCATAAGATTCCAATTAAGTATATTCTCAGATAGATTTTATGTTTCATTTGCATTCTATTTACAATCATTTATAGAATTCTTTTTTTCTACAATTTAAAAATGTTTTATCATAAATCTTAATTAAAATGTTATGAGATAGTTTTAAGCTGTAATAAGTTATTTTTAAATAATATTTCTTTTTAATACACATGTCTCTCTTTTTAGCTAAGGAACAAGGTGTGAAGTCTGATTTCTTTGGCTGGTTTGTTGTGATGGAAATCTTTCATCATATTAATTGTGGAAACTTAACAGTAGCCAATGCTTTAGTAACTCAAGTGAGCTTTTGATTTCCATAGAATCTTTTAATTTATATTTGTATTGTCTTTAAATCCAAAAACTGAGTGGGGGTACATTTTCCTCTTTTTTTTTTTACGAAAATATCTGTATTCTATCGAGATTTATGTTTATTTCACAACTTAGATAATAAAATATGTAAAGTTTTCAAGTGTTGGTTTACATATAATTATAGAATGTTGGTATAATATTTAGATTGGGAAATCATTGACAGAACTACTGGGAAGTTGTTTAATTTTAATTTAAAAAGCATGGTATGATAAATCTGGTAGAACCTCCTGGGTTACTATGTTCCTTCGGGTTAACCTTACTTTAAAAGCCTCTTCAAGTGTCAAATTATTTTAATGGGTAAAACTAATTTCTGTATGTTGATCACCTTTGTTAGTTTACACAAATCTTTTATACAATGATGGATAATATTAGTATAATCTG
The DNA here is from genome assembly GCA_019973975.1 of Trichonephila clavata. Classification (NCBI taxonomy): domain Eukaryota; kingdom Metazoa; phylum Arthropoda; class Arachnida; order Araneae; family Nephilidae; genus Trichonephila; species Trichonephila clavata. The sequence goes on from BMAO01027353.1 coordinate 60,931, forward strand.
CATCCATAGGAATCATTTTAGTCCACCTGACATCTAGAGAATCGGAGTGTTATTTCATCAGGTTATTTCATCTGTTATTGGAAATACTTTTCTAATTTTTTGTTATTGCCACACATTAGACCTTGTCTAAGCTTAGCTTGTTAACTACAGGCTTTCTGTTGTTCAACATAAAAACTAATTTTCATTTCTGTATATCCATACGTTACTGCAAACATGTATAGATAAAGAAAATAAGAATTGAAAATAGTTTACTATATCAAGGAATAGTAATCTCAATAATAGTATATCTCACCCATATTGAAAAATTCAAATTAGGTTAGAGTATGATACATTTGATTAAATATTTAATATTTCTGCTGAAAAGTTTCAAACATATTGACTAATAGAGAATATTTTCTATGTGTAAAAAAAATAGATTATTCCCTTTTTATTAAGTAGAGAAGTTGAGCAATGATAAAATAGTAAATTTTTTTTGTTATATTTGCCTACTATATTGCATGTTTACAAATATAGTATAGATCTAATTATATATCTAAGCTACTTCTGATTGTTGACTAGGTTGCAGCCTTTGTTCCTTAAGCATTTAGTTTATTGAAGCTCTATACTGAACTTGGTTCCTTTTAAATATTTTAAATCATAGAATTTTGAAATTTTTACTTTAAGATAATGCATGGTTTTTTGCTCTAATAAAGTTGTGATAGGTATTTGTTTCTGTCATCTTATAAAGAAAAACAATTCGTCCTTGATTAGATTTTTTAAAATTTGACTCGCATCTTGTTTATCTATTAGAGAATGTTTTTTTTTTCCAATCGTTTGGCAAGAGCATCAAATCTTAAATTAAAAATGAAAGTATCCTTATAATCATTATCAAGTGATCAAATAAAGTAATAAAAAATATTTTAGGATTATTTGTTTTCTAGCTTATTTGAAAATCATTAGTTCTTTTTCTTTTTGCTTTAAATTGTAATAATTTCTTTAATCAATTACTGTCTTTATTGCTACTAATTACCAGATATCCTGTTTTTAGGTATTTTGTTTACTTTTTTCCTTTGCATTAAATATTTTTTAACTGTTTGCCAATACTATTCAAAACAGTTTACCTGTATTGTTCAAAGATTATTTTTAAAAATTTCGATCTTGTATAATTATTTGTTATTTATATCTTTGGATTTATTATTAAACATTTATTCCTCTTTCAGGTGTTGTCCTTCACTTCTTTCAACTCAGAAATACAATCTTGTTTACAAGTGTTAGATGCAGTTGTAAAAGTATATTCTTCCAATGGCAACTTGCAACCTCTGTTTTTAGCAGTGAAGAATAATCCCAAATCCTTTTTTGCATGGAATGTTAGTTTGGGATTTTTCTCCTATTTAAAAATTTTTAGGATATTTTTATTTTATTCTTATCCATTAGAGTATCATCATTTTATCATTAATTTTCATCTTAAAGTTGCTAAATATGAAAATTTTGATTCATAATTTGTTTTTATATATGTTTTATGGCAGGTTTTGAGTCAGTTGCTGTTATCTTCTGGAAATTATACAGAAGCAGAAAAAACCATTTCTCATTTTCAAGTTACTGCTGAGAAAGTGTAAGATTATTTTTGTTGTCACATAGTAAAATAATATATTAAACAAAGAAACATTTCATTAATTGAAAATTTATAAAACAGATACAGGCAGAATTTTAGAAGCTATAATCAAAAATCTTTCTAGAATAAAGTTTTTTGTAACACAAAATTTAATGTGCATCAGTACTCATTATTGAATTCCCCTCCACCACTCTTTTTCACTTCACTTTACAATGGAGTTCCATGAGTGTCCTTTCTCTCATTATATTTAAAAGAGGGTGATTTTGTGTAATTTGAAAGTATGAAAATGATTGAGTGTAATTTGAATATCACAATGGTAGAAATATTTTTCACAATACTCTGTTAAATTTCTGATTGCAATTAGCATTAAAGTGCAAGTAGGAATGCAGTATTTCACAAAGAAAAGAAATATGAAATATATAATTGGAATTACCATGAAGTAATGCTATAACAACACTTTCTCTATATATTTATCTGTGTGCAGCTGTGTCTGCCTAATGGCTAAGGTTACAAACTTTTAGTTGGTGTTTTCATGTTGCAGGTTCAAGTCTTGATGCTATTAAAGATCCATTGTGTAAAGAGGCTGATGCACATTAAATCTGTTGTGCTTCACAGTCCTCATATTAGCATGGTGTGAAAGTTAGGGAAATGGGGTACCAACTCAGCTGTCATACTTGTCTGCAAAATTATGAGGCCCATCACTAATAGCTTTTGTGTTGACCCTACAGTCTTAGTCCAAAGCTTAAGATATTATTATTCTATAACTGTGACTATTCTACTTTAACTTGCAGTGTCTTGTTATATTCCTACATATTGTTGAGCATTAAATTAAATTTATAACAATTTAGTATGCTAATAAAGATTATATACATATAATTTCATATAATTTTTTTTTAAAAATGAATTTATCTTAATAATTTAGTATGCAAAACAATTTAAAGTGTATTATTTTGCTATTAAATGTTTTTCCCCTTAGTTTTCCAAATTGGACAGTTTATTCTATGCTTCAATTAGCTGTACTCTCTTATAAAGCTATGCATGTAAGTTTTTGCCTTTCAAACCTTTGTATGTATGTATGAAATAATCTCTTATTTAATCACTGTTTATTCTTGAGCTCGCAGTAACCAAGTGATCATGATCAGAACTCTATGACCGGTGTTGTCAAGTCACAGATTCAAACCCCGGCTGATACTGAAGACCTGCCGCATAGAAGTGCTGAGGCATGTTAAAACAGTCAAGGCGCTAAGTCCTACCATTTCTGTGGTGTGGAAGTTAGGAGAGATGGTGCCTGCTCAGGTGGTCCATCGCCATTGAGCCTCATTTCGCCTTAGAGTGTGGTGTTAATGAGCACTCATGTTTTGTTTATTCTTAAAGATCTATTATTCTCAGAGTTTTTTTTATTTTGGAATATCACTTTTGTAACTTAATGTTTTAATTGTTAAATTCGAAGAAAATACTGTTAAAAAGTTAATCAAAGGAATATTTTTCATTTTAATTGGCTATGATATTTATAAATACGAATAATGCATTATGTTCATCAAAAATGAAAAGATAATTCATTTAGTAAATTAAGAACTAGAAAATATAAAGTTCATGTACTGTTTATCAAAAAACTATCCAGTTTAAATCATATACATTTTTATACATTTTCATTTTATACAGTAGTAGTTTATTAAGTTATTTTAAATCATTAAAGTGTGTAGGTTTCCTAGTAAATTCTTTTAAAACCTTGATTTAATGACTAAATTATGTCTCTTTAATTACAATTAATGTTTATTTAAAAAAACTAAAGATGGTTATAAATACGCATTGTTCCTTTATGAAATCAAATTTGACCTTTATGATTGAAAAATATATTTATATTATTTAAAGATAATGTTTGACTTTTTTTTTCAAGCATATTTTATTTTTATGGGATTTAATTGCATAGTAAACAAAGTAGAAGTTGAGAAAAAGGATTCATCTGTGCTAATGATGAAAATTAATTTTAGAATTGTGATATATTTCTTAATATTATAGAATTAACTTGCTTTACAACTTTTATCTTGTTTGAAATATTTGTAAAGAAGAATAATGTTTTAATAGATAATTAATTTGGATCTTTGTTAAATTAATTCTTTAATAATTATTTTGAATTTCCTAACTTTTAATTATTACTTTATAGGCAAACCCTGAAGAAAAAGAAAAATGGCTTCATCTAGGTGAAGAAATGTGTTCTAAAGCTGTTCATTTAGCATCTTCCAGCCAAGCAGCTCGATTCCTACAAGGAATTTTTGCCTTAGAAACTGGAAATTCTAGGTTGGGTCATATCTTAAATTATTATTCACAAATTAATTTAATTTAAAAGTGAAAAATTTTCAATCTTAAAGTAGTTTTTATTTTAGAAGTAAAAATGCATGTTTTTAGAATATGATGTTTTTTTTTTTATGTATTACAATTATTTCATTTTGATATTTTTAAAATCAAATTAATAATTTTCATAAATCAAATATTCTGCTGACTTATAGTCATTTTCTTACAATAATATAAAAATATTGAATGCTTTTTGAAGTAATGGGTTTTTTTAACTCTTTCTGTTTATTTTCATATTGTTGAAGTAAAACTGAATTTTAAACATTGTTTTCTGATTATTCAATATTTTTATAAATTCTGCTTTTTAAACATGTATTTTTTTTAAAAAAGTTTGGCGAGAAGGAGCTTTGAAAAAACCCTCTCCAATCCCTCTGTCAATGAAGAGAAATGGATGGAAAGAATTGCAAGCCAACTGTTAGAATTACAAACATTGAAACGGGGAGGAAAAGAGCAAGGTTAACTTTATTCATAATTTATTGAATCTTGAAGGACTTAACAAATATGGATGTCATAATAATCTACCTTTCAAAATAGTTAGGAAACTGCATATTTTTTTAAGAAGTATTTCTTGTAGATTGCTATAACAGTATCTTGTAATTTATAAAGGAAATAGCATATAATTTTTATTTTTATCCTTAGTGTGACAAATTTGAGTCAAGTTTATCACAGATTTTAAAAAATCCAGATTAGCCCTATCAATTTATGTATTCACTTTTCTCTTTCTAATACAATTATAGATAATCAATGCATTCAAACATAATTAACATTTTAATTATATATAATAACATTCATATTTCAGTTTAGTATATTATGATGTTCAATCATACTCAATATATTATCATCATTACATATGAGGTTTTTACAGTAATCAACTTTTAGACATTTTAGCCCTTTCTATGCCTATTTTGAAAGGCATTGTACTCTCTAATGCAGGAGTGAATGAGCAAAATATTTCTGTGTTAAAGTTTTTCTTGAGTACTTCTAAACACAAATTTATATTCACTTTTAAAATATTGCTCATTACTTCTATGTTTACTGACTTGCTTTTTTATTTGAGAAATTTTGGGAGTTGATACTTGGTGGGGTTTAATCTCAAGCGGAACTACTATTGTATCAATGATATGGGGTCCCCAACATGTGAAATCAAAAAAATGTTAAGGATCCCCAAGTAATTCTGATATAGGGTCCCACTCAGAACTAGCTATGCAAGTGGGTTTAATTTTATTTTAGTTTATTTATTAAATGTTATGTTAACTATTGGCCAAATAATTATTTATTTACAAATGCCTTATTTCAGTTCAAATTAGTTGTTATTGATTTTTTTTTAAAAAACTGACCACTGAACCGGCTTTTAATTAGAAATATTTTACCAACATATTAGTAAAAATGTAGTATGTCATGATCTTAGATTATACTTTCATATTTTATAGTAGTTCTATTTATTTTTATAAAAATATATGAATATATATTTTAAACTAATTCAAAATATGTGTAATTAGATAAACTTAAAATGCACTTATTCAGTGCACTTTCGCACTATTTTTTTTCCAAAGTATATTTAATTATATATATTTTCAAGACTAAAAACTCTTAATTCAGCATTTTTTAAGCTAGAACAATATTTTATTGAATGTGCTTGTACTTTTAAGGTATGATCTATATTGAGTAATATATATAACACTAAAGCTTTTAATTTTTTTCAGGACTGTGAACATGTCTTCCGAAAGGCTGTGTGATCTATAAAATTACGAAAATTTAAAAAATTACAATTTTCTGTCATTTACCTTTTGCTGTGCATTTTGGACTAAATGTTTGAAAATCTATTTTATTGACAATTTATTGTAAATATTATTAAAAGTCTAATTTTTATGAAATAAAACATGCTAAGCATCAAATGTTTCTATTTTGTCTTGGAAAATGCATCCTTATTTATTACACTAAAAACCAACATCCATTTCTGAGTTCAATAGCCAAGTTTTTTAAAATAAAATTCAAGATTTGCATTCTTTCGCCTCCCCCATTCTCAACTAGTAAGAAATAAATTTTAAAATTAGACTTTATTTAAAATAAATTAGCCATAAAATTATTATTGGAAAAGTATTATATATATTGGACAGTAAATAAAATAATTTATATCTATTAAATTCCAAGTTCATTTATTTATTTGATTATTTTGTACCTTACTACATATTATTATAATTCCTGTATATTTTTTTGTATAGTGAATTTTAAAAAATCTTTTTATAGGTGCTAATACAAATATTAAAGTAATTTTAATTAGTACATTATCAAAAAAAGTTTGTAAATTAATAAAAGTGAAGTGCCAGCTTAGGTTTTGTCCTTGACACTTGATCATGGCTCACCCTTGTTTTGCCTTTGTGTAAACAGAAATTAATAATCAACCAGTCTCATTATGGGCTATTGCAATTATGGTGATAGTATAGCATAATAGTTTATGAATAAACTTTTCAATCCTCCTATGAACTAAATGCAGTAATTACCACAGTATATTGTTTTTATTCTCGCAAATTTATGCATGTTGTTTAACCAGATGCAAGTCAAAAATCAAATTTGCCTTTTCCAACCATTTAGACTGAATTACCAGCAACACAGTCTCATTCGAATTGTATAAATGAATTGAAGTTATCGACAAAAACTTGAATAATTCCTTTTTCAAATGTTGATGCTTATTTTATTCTTTTATAAACTTTGTGTACAGTTAAATTTCGAAAGATATGTTCAAATTTAAGAATTTATAAAATATTTACTGATTCAGGAATCTTTTTTGAATCTGATAACCTTTTTAGAATTAAGTAGTAACATAAAAAATATTTTTTTTCAATCATTATTTCTGAGGAACATTTTGGTGATTCATATTTCATATTCGAATATGGAATGTCCTAGAAAAAAAAGAGAAAAATTTGGTGATTAAAAAACTTTTTTTTTTACCAAACTAGACCTTTACAATTGTATAAGTATTCAGTGTGCCATTAATATTTTTTTAATGTTTGTTATAATTAATAAAGTAACATGTAAAAAAATATATGAGTTGTTTGTTATTCTGTTGTAACCTATAAACTTAATTTTTCAACAATATTCTGAATATATTTGAAAAAAAAAATCAAAGATAGATGAATATTATAAATAAAAATGAGGTTATAGTACATCATTGTGCTGAATAGTATAGACAGTTATAGCAGTTATAATTAGTAAATATTCAAAATTAAAAATATTAAAATTCTTATGCAAAATATGACTTAGAAAGTGCATATCAAAATTAAATGCTTTACTTTATGTAAAAAAAAAAAATTATCAAGATATAGTTAGATTTGTATGAAGTCTCATTTTGGTGCATGAAAATATTTAAATAAAGTAAAGGCACAAAAATACCAGGAAATATTTTTAAAACTATAATGCATAAAGTATGAACCCAGATTATAAGTATTAATGTAGGAACCTTACATAATTGAGAATTAAAAAGCCATTACATTACATTAAAAAAGGGTGTACACTTGCTTTTCGACTAAATCTTAATTTATTAAACGATTTTTATTCGAAATCAGCATTGAGCATTCAATGGTTTAAAAGAAATTCAAGATTTATATTCCTTTTGATCAGGAAATTGCATATCAAGAAATAGAACATGTAATATAGAAAAAGCAACTGGGTGAGAACACAGCAACCTTTTTTGGAGGGGAAAAAAGCTGGATTCTAAATTTGTGATGGTACTGTAGTCGTATATAAATCGCAACATTTATTAGTTTTATAATTACTGTTACTCATAAAATCCTCATTTGCTAGTAAATATCTACCGTACTTCACAAGATTTCTGTAACACTGATCTCTCTCTCTCAGTTTCTAAAAAATTTATTAAATCTTAGGTTAGATTAAACTCGTCAAATTTAATTTCATATGTTAATGGCCATTTCTATAAAATTTTCAAGCCTTTGCGTAGAACAGCTTTTTAATAATTTTTAAATTCAGTGTTTATTAAGTTATAGAATACTTTATTAATAAGAAGAAAATATGTGATGTAAAGCCTAGCAAAAAACTTTATAGGGATTAATTATGGCTACCAGAAGGTGAAATCCAGTGCTAGAATTGTTCTAATCAATAGGTAGCAATGGGGAACATAGACATCTTGATAGAACATTTAGCATACAACTTCAAAGCCTTTTGATAAAATTGCCTGCTTTTTCATTTTGAAAATTGTTTAAGCATGCAGTAATTCAATAAAGATTAATAAAATTGTTACTTAAAAGTATGCTTATTTAAATTGTACATGGGTATATAAATTTATTATATTTTAATCACACACAGAAGTTTTATGTAAGATATACTCTGTAAAAAAATTTATCTTTCTGTTAACTACTCGTCTTATGCAGAATTCAATGGTACAAGTACTTTAACTCAATTGGGGGGAAAAAGCTTTTGGCATACTTTTTTTAATTAATACTTATGACTACTTCTCCCAAATTATCAATAATTGAAGTTAAAAATGCAAACTCCTTCATTTTTAAAAATACTAATTCTAAAAAAAATATAATAGTTTTGACATATAAAAATTGAAATCAAGATGGCTAACAGATGTTATCACAGATTGCAAAATCAGTTTAAATTAAATAATTAAGTAGCAAAACAAAAATACAGTTATACAAGACTCTAGTAAGACCGATTGTTTTATATGGCAGCGAATGCTGGACAATCAAAGAAAAATAAGAGAAACTGATGTTTTTGAGAAAAAAATCTTAAGTGAGGTATTAGTTGCTTACCCTAGGAAATCGGGTGCTTTGGAGATAATACTCTGGAATTCCATGAAGGAGAGTTTGCCATCATCGTCGTTGTCACCTTCCTCCAACACTTTCTCCACCACCAAACTGACTTCCTCAGCATTTAGCTCGTTCCTTGTCAGGGCCACCGTTGCCTGTTTGATGTCATCCGCTCCTATGAATTTGTCTCCGTCATAATCTGAAACAGTTTTAGTTTGCTCTAATTAAAGTTGCACTATATAGATTTACATTACAGTTATTTCAATTGGCATGGCTGACACATAAGATTCGATTTGAATATGATCCGTCCCCTACCCAAATCATTGTTAAATAAGGGCATGTTCAGAGAACACAGGACGTGAAATATTAAAATTATTTGAATTTTATTCGACTTCGAAATTCAAATGACGATTCTTTATACTTTTTTATTATATCTTCATATATACAAACAAAAAAAAATGTTTTTTGAATTTAACTTTCTGAACGATTAAAAATTTTAGCCATTTGTTTATGTATATTTATTCAGCTATTTTTAATGTGTGTTTTATATTTACTTTTATGAATACTGTGCAAGGTGTGACACAAAAATGAGACTAAGTGAGTAGCTTGAAAAAAGAGTGGAATTGGCAACAACTGTTTTGGTTACGTTATCCCGCAAATGCATGCCCTTTATCCATGTGGCCAGTTTCGCCTTTATCACGCCAGTTGGGAGTACTGCGTCATTGAGTGAACACATGCAACTGCATTCTGCCGGAAAAATATGGAATCAAAACATCAAGTTTCTTGAGAAACTTCAGAAATCAGCCACGAAAACATTGAAAATATTAACCGATGCTTATGAAGATGAAACTTTGTCTCGTGCACATGTGTTTGAATGGTATAAGGGGTTTTCAAGGGGAAGGGGTTCAGTGTGGAAAATGAACGTGCTGGGCGCCCAAGGTCAGCGATTACAGACCAAAACATTGCCAAAATTCGTGGTATGAGTGGGTTCCCACTCACAACAGTGGTCAGACTGTTAATCAACACTACTACATTGAAGTACTAAAAAGACCAGAATTGGGGAGTGAGGAATGACTGTTGCACCAAGACAATGCACCCGCTCGCACGGCCCTAACTGTCAAGTAGTTTCTGACCAGCAAAAACATTACTGTTATGAGGCATCCTCCTTATTCGCCTGATTTGACCCTTTGCGACTCTTTTTAATTTCCTACAGTTAAATTCTGCTTAAAATGAACCCATTTTGTCTCAGTTGGTGAGGTTCAGGCAAAGACGGTGAATCTCCTGAAGGGCCATCCAAAAATCTCGTGCCAGAACTGTTGCCAGCAATGGCAGCACCGAATGCAGAAGTGTATGAATACTGAAGGGAACTATTTTGAAGTTGATACTTCAAAATACGGAGAACTGATTCTGAAAGTACAATAATTTATTGAACCAGTCTCATTTTTTTTTTTCACATTTATAATAGGCATTTTTTATGTGTTGTTATATATTTTAAAAACTTGTCAGTTAAAATACTGTTTTTTTTTATTCCTACCCTATTTTAATATAAAATAAAGAATTTGATTTTTTTAATTTAAAAGGAATAGCAAAAATTAAAGTTTGTTGAGATTTTTTTTTTAAAAATCTCAGCGATTTTTATAACTGTGATCTTTTAAAAAAAAATTTAATTCCTTACGTGACTTTTTTATTATACTTGAAAACATAGTGTGGATATTTAACAAAATTTGATAAATCAAGGAGGAAACAGCATTTTGAGGGGGGGGGATTATTTTGAGGAAATATATTTATATATAAATGAAAATTCATTTAAAAATCACTAAATCTCTTCCCAAAAAGAGAGTAAAAGAACCTAAATGATAGAAAAAAGTAATTAAATTTTGAGTGTATTTTTTTGATAAATTGAAAAAAAAAATAACTAATATTACTTCTTTTGATCAAAAAGAATTCGTCGATTTGAATTTTCTTGTGTCCCCAAATTTAAACTAAACTAATCCCTGTTCTTCACATGTAATGTTAAAGCTTAATGAGTGAGAGGTTATCTGTATTCAGAAAACCTTTTCGTCATCCAATCATAGTTCAAAATTACAAGTGTTGGGTTACTCTTCTAATACATCAATTCTAAAAACATTTTGAAATGATAATTTTTAGGCGCGTTTTACTGAACAGTGAATTTAAATGAAGTGTCAGATTCGGGTGCTTTACTTAAATTCGGTTTTTCTCGACTCTAGTCGAAAATCGTGTTCGGACGGTAACTCTTACTTAGTTTTGAATTGAAATGAAAACTTTTTAGATGCGTGTAGTTTTTTAAAGTAAATGTTTCATGCACAGTTTTTTCCGTGAAATTTTATTTTCTTTCTTTAAATATTACTGTCATGCAGCCCACTGTCACTCATCTTCATCCAGTGAACGAGAAAAGAGGAGCGTAAGCGCAAATAATTGGAAAAAACAGATTATTTTTTGTAGGAAATCGAACGGGGATTCTGGTAATTATATTAAGTATATTTCAAAGTTTGTTATCAAGCTGCCACTCTCCGTTGAGAACCAGAGGTCTTAACGGATTATCTAGTAAAGGTAAGTTTGAAAATTATTTGTGACCAATAATGTTTAAAAAATGTCTAAAAAGTTGCCTTGCTAGCTGTATTAGAAGAAATCGGTGAAACAGTGCATGAATCGCTTAAAAACGTTGAACTAAAAGAATTGAAATCCTCAGAATTTATAAAAAATAAGGAATTTGTCTTGGACTTCCTTGCAACAACAGTTGTGCAACGTAAAAATGAAAACGGGTTGCATAGGTTATGCTCGCAACAACAAACGCAATGTGTTAACTCAAAGTATTATATTGTTGAAAGTATTTTTTCATTAGATAAACTCTTTAAAGCTGTACAAATAATGGTACGCCCTGTGCCAAGAAGAAACAAAAAAATGAAATCTTTTTTTTTTGATTTAGTAGAAATAGCATTTGAGCACAAAAACAGGCCAAAAGAATTAAAATCCGAAATTTTAATGAAGCTAATTGGCGAGAAAGTTGTTAATAGTTTGGTTTACATTGGTGATGACAACTAAGTGATTACGAAGAAATAAGTGATTGCTGTTCTTTTCATCAAGTTTTTACAGTTTCATATGATTTCTGCCCTCGTTTCTTTCTTTATTCAGTTAATACTTTTTTTCTTTTCAGTATGACGATATTTAGTTTTTCTATATTTGTAAGTAATGAGATCCACAATTATTACTTTTGTCAACGAATAAAACCTAAAATGACTGTTAGTTCTGAAAAGAGCTCTTTGTTCCAATAAAATCAAAAAGTGTTTGAAAAAATTTGAAACAAAATGTTAACAAGTCTGAACGAATTATAAACATATAATCAGAGGCGGATTAAGGTAGTTGGAGGCCCCTGGCGGTAAAAGATTTGAGGCCCATGGGCTTAAGAGTCGAAAAACTAAAACAGTGAAAAGAGTCGCTTACTTTAAATTCTCAAAATAAAACGTATTGCTATAATAAAACTCATCGGCTAAAGAAAAAACTTAACTGTATATAAAAAAAAAGTTAAAAACCTTACTTATGAGCTTACAGTTTTGCTTTACAGTTTGATTTCTCTTTGGCAAATTCATCAATTATTTTTACCATATTTATTTTGTCCAAAGCATTTTATTTTGTATATAATGTAGCCATGTTGTTCAATTTGTCTTTTCTCCCATAGTACTTCTTAAATTATTTTTAACACGTTTAAAAACTAAAAAAGATCATTCACCTGATGCATTCGATATCGGTATTGTTAAAAATATTTTCAAAAGTTTTTTTCTACATTAGGATTTCTCTTGCATCTCGATAAATTTCTAGCGGGGTTTCATTGTATCTTTGTTTTCTTTTCATTTCTTGTTCCAAGGTGTCGTGGTTGGTTTCTCTCTGTCCTTTGCACTCATCAAGCCTGGGGCCCCTACCAGCGTTAGGGCCCCTGGGGGCCGCCAGGTCTGACACCCGCTTGATCCGCCACTGATGCACATTCAGTCTTTTGGTTGTTACAGAAATAAAAGAGAACCGGGATAAATAAAATATAATATTCTCTTTCACCATCTCTGAAAAAAATTCCGACTAAGGTCAAGCCTTCCTGTAGCTTCTTAGTGCGACGTTTATTACAGTCAATAAATCAATAGAAGAAGGTGTTATTGTCATTTACAAGCAAATAACATTCTGAATGGATTTGCTCCATCCTAAGTGTTATCTGTATTTCACTTCAAACAATCTTTCTGTCGATCCACTTTGAATGAGAAGTTTTTCCTACATTCAAAGATCACACCAATCATTGTCTTCTCATTAATTTGAGTAATTTTACCAGCTTTTAAACTTTTCTTATTGCGATTCCTGAAATTCAGAATTCACGCGGAAAATTTATATTGTTTTAAGCCAGTGACATACTATTTTACAAACGTAAAAGGGAACTCTTAATATGAACATTGATAACATTTTATGACTTTTTGTGTACACATGTCGGGGCCCCTGTAGCTAGGAGCTTTTATTTTCGATGACGTAATATCACCAGATGATATGTATAAACTATATCAATGTAATGTGCGGTTTTTTTTATGTCAGAAAGTATTTTGTTTTAGTTCATGTCAGTAAGCTAATTTTTTTTAAATCTTTTATTTTTCATATGCTCGCACTCCCCTCGTAGGGTTATCACGCACCCTCCCGGGACGCGCCCCACAGTTTGATAAACGCTGCTCTACAGTTTTTTTCGAAAAACTACTTTAATCTATTTCACTATTTGATTCATTCATCAACTTAGAAAAATTTCCACACACACAATCTCACTTAAATATTTCGCTATTTCTATCATCTGACTGAAATAAAACTGATGCTAAATTTACAAAATACTTCAATCCAGTGCAGAATTACTCATTAGGCAAGTAGGCAATTGCCTAAGGACCCCGTGCTTTTTAGGGGCCCACAAAAGTGTGTTCTGTTTTCTGTTAGTGCTCCAAAAACAGGCTAAAGGGCCCCGAGAACTAGACTGCCTAGGGGCGGGCCTCCATGTCGTTTAATCCGACACTGCTTTTATCTCTTTCCCCACATTCTCAAATTATAAACTCAAAAATCCAGATAACAATAAATCACGAATCTTCAAATGCTAAGTTCTTTCGAAAGAACTAAACACTGGTAGTTGTTTATAGTCTGGGATCATTATTTTAATACAAGAAATCTGGGATCAAATTTTTAAAAACTTGGAACCGAAAACATATATTAAAGACCAAAGTTCAAAAAAAACATTTTTTTTTAAAATAAAAAAAATAAAGACCAAACCAATTTTAACCGTAATTACTTGTAATATATGAGGGCAACACTAATTGTTATACGATTCAAATCGTGGGTAATCATTGGGTTTGCAATATCAGTACAAGATTTTTTGTTGCACGTTGAACTTATAACTGAAGTCCATCAGCTTGGGGCCCCTGCTGGCGCTCGGGGCCCCTGGCGGCCGCCAGGTCCGCCAGCCACTTAATCCGCCTCTGCATATAATACTGATTTCTGTGTGTGTGTGTGTGTGTGTGTGTGTGTTGTGTGTGTGTGTGTGTGTGTGTGTGTGGTGTGTGTGTGTGTGTGTGTGTTAGGAATTCAGTTAAAAGTCTTTGCTGCCATCCTGAACACTTGATAAATAAATATCTGAAATAAAACTTAGTGAGGCTTTGCCAAAAAAAAAATCGACTTATCACAGCAGCTTTGTTTTTATGACAATAAAAGGTAAACAAGACGCTTGATCATGCTTCGTCATATGTCATCATTAAAACAAATCGAAACTGCCTGAACTCCCCCCTCCCCTAAGAAACCCTAACTCAGTAAAAAAAATGCATAAAACTGAATTTTGTGTTTCTGTGTGTTTCATAAAGAAGTTAAATTAATATTAATAGAAAGGCTTAATTTTTTCAATATCTTGATTAATTTCCCCCACTTTAAGTGTCTACTGTTGCTTTGGTTTTATTTTTTCATTAATTGCCCTCCTCATGTTGCGGCCCACGTGAAAAAGCTATCATATGTATGCCGCCCGGGTGAGAAAAAAGTTGATTATCCCTGCTCTAAGCCATTTATAAGCAAACTCTCTTAGGAGTGGGTGAGGGGGATCTCTTAGGCGTTTTCATGAGAAATAAATAAATTATTTTCAAATCTTCAAATGGAATGCATTAAACTGCAAAGTGACATTCAACTGAAAGAAAAATTTGGGAATGTTCTAAACTGGAGTTTTATAAAGATTACCTACATCGCGCGATAAATATCCTCATTTTCACACTCATGCTTTATTAATGTCTTCACAGCTTTTGGCAGTACTTATATTTGTGAATAGTTATTTTCCAAGAATGAAGCATTCAAAAAACAAAAATAAGACAAAGAACACTGACAAATTCCCTGAAAATGCATTAAGAATTTCACTTTCGTCTATTGAACCTGATATCGATTTGCTTTTTCAACACAAACAAAAATTTATTCATCTCATTAATTTGATTTTTTTCCATCTTTATGAAATCCAAACTAAATGAAACGAAACTTTTACAAATTTAAAATAAATGTGTACCTATTCATGTCTATAATTCAAATTTTTAAAAAATATAATAAAAATAAGCCAATTTATATATAATTTTAAAAAACTACATAAGTTAATTTTTATTTAAATTTGTTAAAAAAAAAAATATTTTGTTTGCGGCCCAGAAAAAAAAATTATTTTTGCAATGCGGCCCACAAGCGGTCATAGTTTAGACGCCCATGGCCTAGAACATCTGGCCCGTGGTCCGTAGTTTGCCCATCATTTCTCTAAGCGAAATAGAAATATTTCTAAGTTTATTTGAGAGATGAAGGTATGTTTAAGACTTAATAAACATAAAATTTTGTTTAATATTTTGTATTACTATCTGAAATTAAAAGAAGTGTTCAATGATCCCATTGTAGTAATTAATAAGAATATAATTCGATGTTATCATTTTTTTAAATGTTTTCATGTAAGCGCTTTCAAGGTATATGTGCATTTCATGTTTAAAATTCATTACAACACACCCGCACATATATCATTAAAAGAATTTAAATGTCTTTTTAATGTCAACTCATATTTATAAAAAATCAGTAATTTATTTCTAGCCATATCCTGGATGCTGTTTGATATTTATGTCATTTTTTTCACTTCCGATAAATCGTTTGCAGAAACTTCGAGCTCAAATTCTATATTCCAGTCATATTCTATTTACAATTCCATTTATCTTCTTGCCAAACAAACTTCTTCAACCGAAAATATTTTCAGAAATAAAAATTAAATTTTTCACTGCCACTAGCTTAACTAACTCTGTATACCTGGCTTCAGGCTTCTTTTTTGTCCTTCAGCAGGCTATATGCTTTCTTATCCGAAATAAAAAGTTCTTCCAAATTGGTAAGTCAAGAAATGTCTAATGCTGGATGTGATTTTAAAAGGGGGAAGTATATTGAAAGTCCAGAAATCAAATAAAATATCGGATTACAGCTCCCTTTTTCGAATGAAATTGGAAAGAGGGGGAATTTTATCAATATTTGCAGAAGGCATCCTTACTTGAGTATCTTTTTTTCTTTCGTTCCAATATCCTTCAGTACAGATCACGTAGCGAGTTTTGCTGTTTTTTTATTTTTATTTATTCTACCTTAGAGGGTAGTCATGAATTTCATAAAAGCGAAATTTTGCGCATCCATGTATATATATATATATATAAATTCCTTCTAGGTATCTTGTTACTTTGGTGCACAAATAAAACTATACACATCTTATATAGGAAAGAAGGGAACCTGGTATTCGAATATATTTGGAGGGAGTAATGTCTTATGAAATGGAAAAAAAAAGATAGTTTTCCCTGAAGAAAGTCTTGGTAAAGTTTCGGTATTGCGTTTAGCATTCGTGCTTCTTTAAATGTAGTAGGACATTTGTATATTGTATATTTGAGTGGATTTTGGATTCAGGTAAATGTAAATGTATTTAAAATGTTGAAACTTTCAATTTTAGTTTCCGTTTAATAAGGACGCTCTTCGAAATGTTGCTTTTAAAGTTTGGGATAATGTTTTGTTTGCAAGTATTCTTATTTCTTCATATTACAAAACCATATTAGTAGAATAAATGTGAAACACGTAAATATGAAAAAAAGAGATTATATCTCGAAATAATTTTTATTTCATAAATTTCCATATTGTACTGCAAGAAAATAAAACTACAAAGAGAATTATGGAAATATTCATAACATAAACCATTATGTGCATATTTATTTAAATTATATTAAGAAATTTATTTGAAAACACGGATAGAATTTTTGTATTGCTTAAGAATGAAAAATGTATTTAATTATATAAAAAAGGCATTGTATTCTTTCAAGATATTCTAACAATTTTACAAGCGATACTTTTACTCCATATTTTGCAAAAGAAGAGTATGTACTTGAAGCTGTTTGAAAGGATTTTGTGAATTGTTATAAAATAATACAGGGTGGAGAGTGGAAACTTCCTGTTTTGAAAATGCAATAAAACACATTACATGTTTCATTCGACTTTATTTTTATTTTCCGCCTACCACACAACATTAGAATATCGATTTTACACAGTTTTAAACATAATGTCTGTTAAATGTCGCCCTCCATTATCAATTCACTGATGTAGTCGATTTCGAAAACTTTGAGTCACCTTTTCTAGTATATCGACCGAGATATTGTACATTTTGGTTCGGATGTTATTCCATCGGTCTTCCAGGGTCTTGGAGCGATCTTTGTAAACCAGGGACTTGAGATAAGCCCACAGGAAATAATTAGGACGGAATAAATCAGGAGAGTACGCAGGCGAGTTTACGTCCCTTCGCAGGGAGATCATTCAATCAGGGAAGGTTGCTCTTAAAACGCCCTGGAAACCCTGGAGGTGTGCATTGTGGCACCATCATGTAGCCATATGTTGTCAAGATCCCTTTCTTGGAGAGCGGGTAAGAATAATGATTGGATCATTGTCACATACTGGTCTGAACTGACATACAAACTCGTTTCACATTTTCAGGTGTGTTGATGGTCTTCGGAGGTCCTTTCCTTTCTGTGGAGACATTCTCTTTGCTCGATAGGCATCCATCCCACATTGAAACACATTTCCGATTAGGAACGCGACCTAGTGGAGGAATACCGAAGTGACGACGAAAGGCACGTTACACTGCAACTACCGACCGACAAGTTAGAGAAATGCGTCTCCACTGCAAAAAAGCGTGCTGCTACCTCGACCACACAACATGTTTGAGACTGAGACTGGTGGGAACACTAATATCCCATTCCACCCTCTTCCACCGAACTCCCCTTCCTACGAATATCATTGCAACATGTTAAAAATAAGAACTTCCCGCGTCGTACCTTTACATTTGCTTGCTTGTATTTCAAAAAGTAATGAAGTACTCTATACTATAAATCCTCTACATTTCTCTAACAACAACAACAAAAAAACACTTTTTTAAACATTTCCCATTGTAAAAAAAATCAGGAAATAAACAACAATTTAAATAATTAAATACAGATTTTCTTAAAAATGTTCTCGAATCATACCAAAGACTTAAGCGTTCGGTTTAAAAGCGATTTATTCTTTGTAACATAAGATACTATTTTTTTTCATAAAATACTATATATCATTCCAATCTCAATGAGCCCCTCGGGGTCTCGCCTTCTTTAGGTGAGTACGGGTGTCACAATCCCGAGGTACCCTAGTGATCTTTTACTTTACCCAAGGGGTTTACTGTCTTTGGTAAACACGGGATTCACAAACCCGGGGTACCCTAGTGATCTTTTTCTATTTTCGACTATCTTTCTTGTCATTCAATTCATTCTTTCTTTCTCTTCCCGTCTAGACCGCAGATTAAAATTTTTTATATACTTATGAGTAGTATTAAACTTTTCTTTATTTTTGATTGAATTATGTAATTCATATTGTTACTAACAGTTTAGTTTCATTTTGCAAAGTATTCATTTGGATTCATTTGTTGTTTAGTTTTCTGTATTTTTGATATTTTTGATATTTGTGTTTTACTAACAACGTTATTTGTCAACCCGCATGTTTGCCGTGTGCGGCGTCCCGTAAGGAGGAAAATGGTGTTCTGGGGATACCTCTGCGTTCCCTTTGGCCCACGCTTCGCTGTAGACGGGTGGCAGGAGTGAGCCCTCTCCTGTCAATCGGCTGGTGATGAGTCTCTTCGGAGACATTGCTGTAGGTTTAGTGCTGCAGATAAGGGGTGGCGGGTTTACCCGTTGGATCCTCACCCTGATGCTGTAGCACTATATTCTGGGTGTACTCCAGGTAAGCGCCGTGCCTGGCAATTGCCAGATGACCGGCACACTGCCTCCCTTGTTGGACTCCGTGGTGGGTGGAGCCACGCCAGAATGAAGGTTTTTCTACGCTTATGGATCCAATTCAGAATGGCCCGGGTAAAGGCCTTATTTTACCCACTCTTAACGTTGACAAAATTTCTACCTACACTAAATTTTTAATTTTATCTTTACCAAATAACGAAATGTCTAGAAAATCTCCTTTTGCAATCCAGAAAGCTATTCAAGGAATAGGTGGAGAACCTAAATCCGTGAAAAAATTACGTTCTGGTGACCTACTGGTTGAAACTTCCTCTGCTTTGCAAACAAAATCTTTTTTTGGCAACAAACTTTTTAGAATCCCCTTTGACAGTGAGTCCTCACAAATCCCTAAACTCCAGCCGCGGTGTCATTTCTGAACCTGACCTGTTGACCACCCCTGAAGCAGAAATCCTTGATGGATTTTCTGACCAGGGTGTAATTCAGGTCAGAAGAATTACAATTAAAAAAGATGCAACAATTATTCCTACGAAACACTTGATTTTAACTTTCAATAGCCCTAATCTTCCTGGTTCTATAAAAGCTGGATACCTTAACTGCAAAATACGTCCGTATATTCCGAATCCTCTGCGCTGTTTTAAGTGTCAGAGTTTCGGGCATTCACAAACTTCCTGCCGTGGACAACTGACGTGCTCTAGATGTGCATCTGTTGGACATGCTTCCTCAGATTGCAATCTAGAGCCGAAATGTATAAACTGCTCACAGCCCCATTCATCGGATTCTAAATTATGTCCTAAATGGAAAATAGAGAAACAGATACAGGAAATCAAAACAAATAAAAATATTTCATATCCAGAAGCACGTAAATTAATAGTTCCACAATTACCTCAAACTTATGCTCAAGTTGCCAAACCCTCTACTATAAATAATTCTACACAAACCGATGAAAATATAACAAAAATAAAATGCCCACCTTTAAATTTACTTAAACCAATTTCATCCCTCCCAAAACCAGATATACCAACATCCACTCCTGCTGTTTCCACATCATCTTCAACCCAAGCACACCTCTTGCCCTCAATCTCTTCAATAGCCACTGCAGTGTCAGAATCTCAGCCACCTATTCCTCTATCTAATAACGTACTTTCCACCACCGATAATATGTTTTCACCTATTGAATCCTCTTCGAAATCAACTATTCATCCCTCTTCTGTTGTTGTTGAAACTCCCACCTCTCTCTCTCTCTCTGTACAACATCTAGTACCATAGCTACTACTTCCGAATCCAATAGCTTAGCATCAACAGATACAACTTCTGTATCTCAGGCTTCAAAACGTCGTAAAAAAAGGCGTCCTACCAAAAACATATCTAACACTGGAAAACCAAAAATAGAGATTAAAATGGCACCCCATAAACCGAAAAAAAGCTCACCTATTCAAGA
This sequence comes from Trichonephila clavata, assembly GCA_019973975.1. Lineage (NCBI taxonomy): Eukaryota > Metazoa > Arthropoda > Arachnida > Araneae > Nephilidae > Trichonephila > Trichonephila clavata. The sequence continues at coordinate 81,400 of BMAO01027353.1, forward strand.
CACCTCAGATGAGGACATGATTATGTATGACGTAGAAGAAGAGGTGGAAACACCGAAAAAGGAAACAATAAAATTCTTGTCGGAAGAGTACTGGAAAAATGAGACCTGGAGACAGCAGGGATTTTTGCACGTTATTACTCCAAGAAAGCGTGAAGAAAAAACTGAAAGGAAATTATTAACCCCGACGAAACACAGAAATTGAAATTATATGAATCATACTTATCGGACTTGGTGGGGTTAATCCCTACCAAAATCTTGTTATATTAAAACTTTTACCTATATATAACAATATTTTTTTCTCCTCTGAATAATTTTAACCCTATTTGACTTGGTGGGGCATCCCCCACCAAAATCTGTTTGCTGCTTATTTATGTGAACTTTTATATGCGAGTATTTTTAATGATTTTTAATATTTTAACGATTGATTGGCGCAGCTTAGCCGAAATCGGCTCTTGCGCCATAAAACCCTACATTCACTCACTCACTCACCCAATCGCAATGAGACAGAAATTACATGTGAACTTTGATTCACTCGGAATTCTAATCCACATTGCTGTAATAGCCCTCAGGCGACAGCAAACGATGCCGAATCTGATACATTGAAATTTATTTATTTTGAGGTTGTGTTCTAAATATTTCTAACAGTAAAATACAATTTTTTTAGCACACATTTGGAGGGGAAAAGGCTTCAACTTTTCAATTCATGTTCTAACTTAATTATAATAAGAGAAAATATGATAATTTCCTTATGCACTGTTTACATTGCATTTCACACCGAAAAAAAATTCCTTCTTGGACAGAAATACAATCTACATTATTTGCCCTATACTTTAATGACAATTGAATTAAAATTTATATGCTGAAGGAAAAAACTAAGTATTTAAAAAATATTTCTTTGCTGCAAGAAAGGCTCCTGATGAACGGGTACATTTTCATAACTATGTAAGTTTTTATTGGTACTGGGGGATATACAGTAATAAACCGAACTTACGCGATAGGTGAACTGAGTGATAACCGTGCAAGTCGGGGTGAGTGAGTAAATATTAACGTCGCACTGTTCAGCTACACGAGGGCTTTTGGCGACGGTCCGCGTAATTTTGAACCATGGTCAAGTGACGTGGACGACACCTGAGTTGGCACCCCCTCTCCTAACTACCTCACCACACCAACGGGAGGACGTTTGAGCTCTCGATAGATTTAACATGCATCATTCCCCTACACGGCGGGTCTTTAATGGTACTGGGATCAAACTCGTGACAAGCCATCCACAATCCGACACCTTGACCACTTGGCTACCGCGGCCTGAAGTTGGGGTCCAAGACGAAAAAATAATTATTTGGAAGAAAAATGTTTAATAAAAAAAAGTATTAGATAACATAAATGCAAAATCGAAAGCCGAAGTTATTTTGTCGCGGAAGGTTTTCTTAAAATCTAATTTATTTATTTATTATTATTATTATTATTGAAAAAATACGCTCTTCGTTGGAGTCTATGTTTTCTAAAATTTGCAACCCTTTTTCAATTAAACTCAGGCCTTCTGTCAAATTCCCCATCGTCATTCGATCTTCTGATTTAGCTGGACCTAAAGATTCAAGTTCTTCAATGTCTTCTCTTGAGCCTTTCTAAGAGCTCTTCAATTGTCATCTCCTGATTTGGGGAATCCAGCAGTTCTTGAACGTCATCACATCCACTTGTACATTTATTTTCCTGCCTAAATTTATTTGCAATAACACAAAGCAAATTATGGCTAGGCGTCGATTCCGCAGCGATAAACTAAAGCTAAATAGGAAACGGAAAGGGAGTAATCGAGTTATGTGACACTCAGACAAAAGACGAATGGACGAGATTTGAAAATCGCGTAACTCCGGGTTAGCGTAAATCGAGGTATTACTGCATTAATTGTCTATTTTGATTTTTTTTAAAAAATCCCTAAATTTTTTATATTTGACGTAAAACAGCCACCTTAAGCGCTGGATACTTACCGTAGACTCTGAAAGCGTAAACAACTTTAACATCTCTTGGCGCCTGTTCGCTGAAACAAGAGAGCATATCCAAGAAGTCGTCGAACGTCATGTCACCGCTTCCATCGTGCGAAAATACTTTGCATATTCGACGGCGAAATGGATTCTCCTAAAAAAGCAGTTAAATGAAGAAAAAAATTTAGGGTACGTGTACACGCGTATATTATATCTTAGAAATTTTAAATGTTTTGCCTGCGCATAAGTTCAGTTATATATTTTAAGGTTGATAAGAAAATTTTTGTAAATATGATATTCTGAGATGTTTTTAAAAATTAGTAGCAACACCACATGAAATGTCTGTTGTTTTTATGTAATTAAACAATATGAAATTAGTTCTTATGATACAATACGTAATTAATTATGTATTTTACGTAATTTATGTAATGTGATATCTTCTATAGTATGGTGTTAGAAAAGTAAAAGTGCAGATCAGCTTGTACTTCTTTTTGAAAAATCATAAAATTATATAAATATTTGAAAAGAAGGGTAATATAGTAAAAACTTGAAGAGACTTTTTATATTTAATCAAAATTAATGTTTATCTAGATTTCGGGGTCGGAATAATCGAGTGGTTAAGGACGTGAACACATGGCAAGCGTTGTTTCTAAAAACCACGGGCTTGATTCCTGGTGCTACCGAAAACCCATCGTGTAGAGAGACTGATGCACTTTAAACCTGTCGAGGCTCAAAGTCCGCACGTTGTCCAAGTGTAGAAGCTTGGAGAGTAAGATACCAACTTAGGTATTGTCCTCGTCACTTGACCACGGTTCAATTTTAAGAGGTCTTTCGCGAAAAACAGCTTCAAAGTGTACTACTCTTGTGTTCATCCCATATTTCGGAAACAATTCTTCTCAACTCTGACTAACAGATAAATATTAACATTGTGACGGATCTATACGTGACCTTCAACTAACAACTCTTTTTGGGTATTCTTTTGGGACAGCAATAAAGAAGAAAACGTGATAAGCAAATTAAGTTTGATGTATACACTGCTGGCCACCGTAAATGCAACACCCTGAAGGAAGCACGCAAATAACATGAAATTTACAATATGCATTAGCAGAAGTGAGACATGCAACAGATTAGAATTTCAGCGCAGACACACATCACGCACGCCTGTGGCGCCACCTCAAAGTGCTATTTAAGGCTTGGAGATTTCGACGATTTCAAGTTCGGCAATTGTGTTTTTCTTGTGGTTTTTTTCAAAAAACGATCAATTATGTCTCGTAGAAAACAGTGATCAGCTTTTGATCAAGTATCCGAGCTCGACAGAGGAAGGATAGTGGCCTACTGAGATTGTGGATAAATTTTCAGGGAAATCGGTGGTCGTGTTGGACGAAACCAAACAACTTTAATGCGGATATGTGACCGTTGGATGCAGGAGGGTACGACGGACCGACGTGGTCGATCGCATCCACCTCAGTGCACCACTTCACTTGCAGGCAAACTGTGCGCATGGCAGTGACGGATCGCTCAGTCACATCACGAACCATATCACAGCACATTGAGTCTGTAACGCATCATTCAGTGTCTGCGCGTACCATTCGAAGCCGTTTACAGCAGAGTGGTCTGTCCGCAAGACGTCCATTGCTTGGTCTACACTTGACGCAGAACCACAGACGTCTCCGCCGCCAATGGTGCGATGAAAGAAGGATGTGGTTGGCAGAATGGAATGAAGTTGTCTTCACTGACGAGTCACGCCTCTGTCCGCAACACCACAATGGTCGGATTCGAGTCTGGCGACACCGTGGAGAGAGGATGCTGAACAGCTGCGTTATGCATCTCCACACTGGTCCTGCACCGGGTATTATGGTATGGGGTGGCATTGGATATCCCTCTCGCACTCTTCTAGTACGCATTGCCGGTACTTTAAACAGCCAGCGCTACATCTCCAAGGTGTTGCAGCCAGTTGTCCTTCCTTACTTTCAGGGCTTCGCCACAGCCATATTTCAACAGGATAATGCGCGACCACACGTGGCACGCATTGTCCAAAGGTTCTTCATCAATCACCAGATTGAATTGCTTCCCTGGCTGGCTCGATGTCCGGATCTTTCGCCGATAGAAAACATGTGGGCCATGGTTGCTCAACGATTGACCCAGATTACACCCCCAGCTGCCACACCAGATCAACTCTGGCATTGTGTGGAAGCTGCTTGGTCTGCTGTACCCCAAGAACACATCCAAAGTCTCTTTGAATCAATGCCGAGGCGTGTGGCAGCGGTGATCTCCAACAATGGCGGCTACTCTGACTACTGGTTCTGGCAGGAACCACACTTCACAGAAGTCTATAAATTTATTCATTTGATACTTGGTCAACATGTTATCTACAAAATAAATTTTGTTATGCTATCTCGTCTTTCTTGGTGTTGCATTTACGGTGGCCAGCAGTGTATAGTTCTTTTTCGCTAGTTTGAGAGTTAGTGAATTGTGAGTAGATTAGAAGTGAAGTGAATAATGAATAGTTAGTAAATGGGCAATGATGAGAATTGGTAAACAAAAAGTAAGAAAGTGATTAGTTTAGCTAACCAAGAAGTGTTAGAGTCTAATTGCAATTGATTGGAAGACTGCGTAAAAGTCAGATGCTGTCAACTTCATATTAAGTTAATGTTTAGAGTGTTAAAGTAGTAGTGAGGACATTAAATATTTAAGCTTTGTGTAAAGTGGCAAGTGATTAAGCATTTAAATATATTATTTTTTATTTTGTTTAAAAAATTCACCAATGCATAAACTACATTGACTCAGCGCTAGAATTTCTGACAAAAAAAAATAATCCCTTAATGCTGTCTTTGGGTAATGTTAAGGAATAGGACCCAAATTCGAAATATTTTTTCGTATATAAAAGTAATCAAACATTAATATTATATTCTAGCTTCAGTAACCTGTAGAGAATCACTTATTTCATCATACTAATTAATTTTTTTTCCGAGTTGACACAATTTTTCTTTTATAAAATGTGTTTCGCCTTTTTCTCCTATAACATAATGCTAAATAAGCTATCCCTTTACATGTTAAAAGAAAAAACTGATTATATTTATGAAATATTTTGAAATTTCAAAAACACTATATTATAAACAAATGCATAAGTTATATACAATTCACAAATTTTTATAAAACTTGAGGCATTTTTTTTTTTGTCCGAAAATGTGCTCCGCGTTAAATCTATGAATATATGGCAAAAACAGCCTTAAACTTCTCGGTTATTTCATTTCGCTGCAATTTAATTTTAAAAAACGGAACACACCATATTGAAAAGAACTGAATACATAAATTTTAAAATCCACACACACTTTTCATACTTAGCATATTGAAAACAAACATGCATTGGAGAATTTCTGAAATTCAATTTCACACCTCAGGGGTGGTGAGGTAAAATATTACATCAAGGTGGAGAGATAAAGAAGATTCATACCCTGAGCTCCGCCATCTTCTCCACTTTTTCAAGCGGCACTGTGACCGTGTGAGCTTCGTCACCTGTCATTTCTTTGGGGATCTTATGGGGATCTAGTTCCCGGTATCGCTTGTGGACCCTGGAGTAAGAAAGAAGATAAATCGAGGCTATTTACCATCATCAATCTTGGTAGATGCAATGGATCTGAACAAGGCCTCTGAGATATCGGAACAAGTGGTGCTTAATGAAATTCTTCTTTATCTATTCATGTGATTTCATTCATCTGGAGGTCTTAGCCCATTTGAGTGATTTATGTTACGGATGCCGATGGTAGAGAAAAAGTAAAATATATATATTCCATTTCATATATATTTAGTTGCTTGGACTCAGATGCTTCACAAAATGTTTTGCTAACTTTTGCACTTACAGTACAAAAAAAGATACTGTCTTCAAAATAGTAAGGTTTACGAGATATTTGAGTTTTAATTCAATCTTCCAGAAATGGAGTTTTTTACAGGTTTGTTTATTGGAATCATTGATTTAAAAGTAAAATAGTTCATTCATATCTTAATTTTTTTTTGCTAGTAAGAAACACGGTTGAAAGTATAAGCCATGGAGATTACCGAAACTATTGTAGTATTTGCAATATTTTAACTTTCAGAAAAAATATAAAGTTAATGTGTAAGAATTTATCTTTTTTTCAAAAATCTGTTTTTGACTGGAATTTTTCGTGTGTGTGAGAGAGAGAGAAACAACGTAATAAATATTTTAGCCGCCCATCCGGTATAGTGGTTAGCAATGCTGACTGCTGTGCCGTAGGACCTGGATTCGAATTCCGGAGAAGGCATGGATGTTTGTAAATGTCCTGTGCCCCTTCGTGGGATGGGGGTACTCTAAGTAGCCGTCGAGCTGCAAGTCCTCTCGTGAGGTTGGTGGAAAGGAGGAGTTTTCCCAAGGAGTTTTCTCTCAAAATTGGGGTGGAAACGAGCTAAAATGTACTGTCACTTGCATAGTGCTCAAGGCTACGGATAACGACAAGCGTACAATCTAGATCTTTGCAATGATGAATTTCGTGGGCCTCGATCTGGCACATGCATTAGTAACAACAACAAATAGCAAAAACATAAATATATAGAAACAAAAAAAGTTAAATAATTCAACAAAAAAATTTAAAAAAGAACCCGGTGAGTCAAAAAGCAATTTCGGACTTAGGATCAAATAAGTGGGGTGGTTGAACTAGTTTGATAGTACCAACCTTCCGGTAAGTAAGAAAAAATATAAGTAGGCAAAAAATCCAAACTGTCAAGAATCTGACTTAGGTAAGTATACTCATGTCCAAAATTATGGTCACAAACATGTTTTTCGCCATAATATTAAAATGCCTCCATTAAAACTGATAAAATTTGGACGTGATATATTTTGAAGAACGGGTTGTACAATACCAACCTTCAGTTTAGGAAAAGATAGTGTTTAGCGTTAGTTTTTGATGAACTATGGGATTGAGACGTTCAAGCATATGAGAGTTTTACCTCCAGTTTTGTTAATATTGCATTAACACAAACAAATTAGTTTGTTTTCAGTGAGAAGGACTTTTTTTCACATAACCTTTCAGATTATTTCTTGAGATGGAGAGCCGTTGGCAGGCCTGAAGCATTCATGTTATCAAGCGAAGATAGATTAATGAATACAAGGGGCCCGAAAGTGGTCGCCCATTTACGGAACCAGTTCTAAACAAGTGGTACTGTCACCAGGAAGGTCATCCAAGGTCTCCATGCAGCATTGATATCTGCGCAGGATCGCTACTTGGAATTAAGCGCACGAAGACATAGACAGACAACGGCTCCTTCGCTTGCTCGTGACCTTGCTGCTATGTCTGGAAGAAGCCGTCTCAGCAACCTCAGACGTCTTGTAGAGACTGGCCTTTGCCCCTGGCGTCCAGTCTGGTGCATTCCTTTGACTGCATCCAGCAAGAAAGAATGGATATTGCTTAGCTGAAAACATCAGTCGTTTCATCATCAACATCAGGACACCACAAAACAGGGGACGCGTTCTTTTCAGTGATGAGTCAAAATGTACCAGACAAAGTAATTCTCGTCGAGTCTTCACCTGGAGCGAAAATGGAGTTCTCTTTCATCCCTCCCCCGTAATAAAAATCGACAAATTTGGTGGCATAATGTGCGACAGTCGTACACCACTGAATGTTTTTGATGCGGGTACTGTCAACTCACAGCACTATAGAACTGAGATCCTGAGTGCTATGGGCCCGGATTTCATTTTTATAGACGATAATGCATGGCCACACAGAACTCACATTTTTTATAAATTTCATGGATGAGCGGATATTTACCGTATGGATTGATCTTCCAGGTCTGCGGATCACAATTCTGACGAATATGCTTGGAAATAGTCTAGGAAAAGTCATTTCTCCACGTAGCTCCCCTCCCAGTACCCCCCCCCCCAGGATTTCAAAGTCTCACTATTGGAAAAAGGGGCTTTGTTGCCACAAATACTTATTTACACCCTCGTGAACAGTATGTAATAGCTCGTTGTGAGGCTTGTATTGCAGTTCACAGTGGTCACACTCCATACTAGACAGACTTTTCCCGAGATAAATGCATTATCCCTGATTCTATAATTTCACACTTTTTTTATATGATTTGTACTTTGATTCACAATTAAAATCTTTTCTGTATAGTTATGTTGCTATATTCCTTCTGACATTATAATATGTCTCTATGCCACATTTCGTGGCAACGTAGTTAACCGTTCATCAGCTTTCAAAGATTCTGTATTTGTGTCCTTAATTTTGGACATGAGTATAGATATAGTTTTATTTTTACTTTTCCTTTGAAATTTTACTTGATTTTAACATTGGTAACTTAGTTTTAGTACATTTAATATTAATCTTCTAGTGTTATACTTATTATTTTTAGTAATAAGGATAGTTTCTTCTTACTCATTTCTTTTCCCTGCAACCTAGTAATATAGACAAATTATACGGGTAGGTGAACCTTCACCTACAATGTTTAAACCTGCAATCTTAGTTCCTAAGGTTTGCTATTGCAGTACTGTGACTAATTATTTTTTACCTATATAGTCTGATTATATTTCTATTTTTGCTTTGCATCTTTAGATTTATAGCGATTTAACATATTTAATTATAGACTATAAATATATATATATAGATTAATTACTCTAAAGTATTTTAATGTTTGCTTAATATAATCAATATAATTTTAAAAAATAATAATAATCTTTGTTACAATTGCCTCTTTGAGTGAACTAGATTTACGAAATGATGAATCTGATTTATAAGATGAATCCGGTTTGCGTAAGTTTGATCGAATGAGAAAGATGCAAAGAAAAAAAAGAAAAATACAGAAAAAATTTAGAGGAAAATAAACTTTTTAAATTCACTTATAAACGAAAAACTTTTATATATCTGGTACTTTAAATAATTAAAAAATAACTTTAACTATTTTACTTTACACACTTATTCAATAATTGTGTATAATTTATAATTTAATAATTAATTTTTTGTAGTATGACTGCAAAAAAAGAATAACCGCCATAAATTTCTTATATACACTCATGTTCCTTATTTTCAGTAACTGTCTTTAAGGAAAAATTGTAGTGCATGAATAAAAAATGTATTTGGAGATTAATAAAAAAAAAAGATATCTAGAAAATATGATATATTACTAGAGAAGCAAAAAAATGATGTAAAGAAAAGCTTTACGAGGTCATTCAAAATGCATTGCTATAAAGTTTGGATTTCTGATATGATATTCTCAATTTTTCAAACTATTATTCCTATTTAATATTGATGAATAAACAGTAAAGGCAGTTTGTAAATTTGAATCAAAAAGTAGATTTAAACTATTTAAACACATTCTATATTTTAACACAATTCCACATTCTTATAACGCTTTTTCTCCCATTTCCCACTCTGTAAATGCTGTTTTTTAGCAATGATACTTACCGGAGGGTGAAAGCACATACTGGTGTTTACAAAGAGAGGGAAAGATGTGTACCATTAACTAATCAAGTTAGCTAAGTTAGTCTGATCAGAGAGGATTTGTGTCTAACAGAATTGATGCTTTTTATTTCCTTTTTTTTCGAGACAAAGCCTTTTTTTTTTTTTTTTGGCAAAAAAATTCCTCTGAATTAGCACTATTATTTTTATGATAGGCATTCAAAATTTACTTTTAAATGCAGAATGAAATACATCAATTATATTTACAAAATTACGTCTTGCGCTTTTTGTTAACTTACTTATTTTAGAATTTAATTCTTTATCTTAAGCAATCTTTTCTGTTTTTTGAAATATGATGGATTTTTTTCGAGAATATCAAAAATATTTTGTTTTATTTTCAGCTGAATTACACCAATAGATGCATAACCGAAATAAGTTTTTTTTTTAGATTCTAAATTTTGTTTTTGTGCGCGGAGGAGGGATGAATAGCTTTTTAGAATAATTGTTGTTAATCAGTGGGTAAAAGTATCGGTAAACAAACTAAAAAAAATACTAAAAACTTCTTTAAATATTCTTAAGGAGTTCAAAAACTAAAATTATTTATCAAAAATTGGAATGCATTGTAGATATTTTTTTGGTATCAGCCTTATATAATATCTAATGTTTATTTTAATGAGAAATACTTTTTCTTTGTACTTACAAAATAATTAAAAATGCTAATCCTAAGTGCATCTTCAAAAAACTTATAAAATAATGAATGTAAAAAAAATTAAACATTCTTAAGTTATCTGGGTATTATCCTTATGGAATTTACATTGAAATATTTTTATATCATCCCTCATAATACGTAATAAATAGGATTTTTATATTATAAAAAATAAATAATTTTTTCTGTTATTAAGCTTAAGTTCTTTCTAAGAATATATAAGACACGATTTATAGTAATATCTAGTCTTAAAAACTGAACCATTATTCTTCTATGCAAAAAAAAAAAAGAAAACTGTCTGAGTACATGTAAAATACTTTATGCAAAATAAAAGCCTTAGTTTATAGATTATTGCGTTCATAAACTGAATATTTTAAATTACTTTTCAACACAAATTTATCAACATTCTCCTTACGCCGAATTTTCAAAACAATTTTATCACTTCCTTTATCTAAAATAGGCTTAAGAGCCTTGTAGAATATTTAATATATTTCGTCCTCAAAACCATACTAGAAAGGGGGGAAACGCAAACGATATAAAACTAAAATTTTGCTCTAATGCATTCATGCTTACGGGTTTGCATACATTCATTTCGTTGCTAAAGCTTCGAACGTGTTTTCCTAAGCCTATGCTTTGTGGGCGAAATAGGGTTGCCTAAATATAAATAAATGGCTCCCTCTACGGTTCTTATAACTGGAAAATATTTTATTCAGAATTTCTCCCACAAAATGTCCTTATATTTCCCCTCCTTTTTCCTCTCACACGAATGCATGAATAAAAAATCCTCCATCCCGCTTTTTTTTTATCCGTAGCCGTAATGATGGGCTGACGTCATAACTCATGCAGAAGTTGAGGAGAGAAGAAAAGAAGCCGGGAAAAACCTCACACTTTCTTTATCAGATTGTAAATTCGAGGGAATTTCATCATAGCTGTAGTGTTTACTTTTAGATAATATTATTGAGATTTTATTGTTTCTGATGTGGGTAAGGAAGTAATGCATCAAGAAGGGGATGTGAAAAATTTCTGTATATTAGTTATCGAATGAGCATATTTGCATGAATAAGAATATTGATTATATACTTTTGGGAATTGTAGGTATATTTGTATTTATTTTTGACATCCATTGTTTGATTGACATAAATTGAGAACATCTACCATTTATGAAATACAAGAGGAAAAGAAAATAATATGAAAAAAAGGGGAGATTTCCCTGAAAAATTTTGAAAACAGTTCAGTTTTTTTTAAAAAAATTTTATTGTAGAGTTGATAATTTTTATGAATTTTTGGGGGTTGTTTTTCTTTTTTTTTCTTTTAATATTAACTCTAACAAGATCTTTTTAAGTTGGAATGTTACATAAAATTTTACAATCCAATAAATCCGAAAAAAGTTCATTTGGATGAATGCCTATCGAATTTTGTAGCAAGTACAGTTTCAATCATTCCTGGTGTCAAAAAATTAGTTTTTTTTAATATTTGATCCCTTTTATTTTTAAAATGATAATTTCTTTATTTCTTCAAGTCCCCCTGAGATCATATTTTTCTTACCCACAAATTATTTCTGAATTCATAGAATTTGTATACTACCCTAAATATAAGGGTGTTCTGAAATTCAACCGACAAATTAAAAAGGATGACAGAATTCATCAACAATATGAAAACTTACCATAAATTATGTTGACGCAAACCACTTAGAAAAGGAGAAAATCACAAAACAAGCTTGCAAGCTCTGAATTCAGAGGAAAGTAAAGGTGGATATCAATTGATCACTGAGAATCCGTGTTGAATACTCTTACTACGGACTGTTGAAATGTCTTTCCCTTACTCCGTATTTTTGTTTTTCACTCTTAGCAAATGTGTGCAAACTCATATATTTGTTTAACTGATAAGTTAACTGGTAATAAGTAATTATACCAACATAGAAGACGTAAGTTAGCGCTATTTAGGTAGTAAGCACGTGTAGCATTTCGTTGTCTGTTTCAATACGTATCGTACTGGTTGACTACACGGAAAGGAATACGCTCATATGTACTTGAAGTATGATGGAGTAGATGAAAATGGGCACTTAGCACAGAAGATATATTAACACCAATATCCGAGGAAGTTTTATCCGCACCACATTAAATTCGCCTCAATTGATCGATTACTATGGGAACTTCCACTCAACACAGGCTTATGCAGGTAGACCGCGCAATGAAGAAAATGAAGAGACTTCTTTGTAATGAAGAAACTGAGCTACTGAGGCCTGCCGATTCGAGTTCACGAGCAGTTGCAGCTGAACTCAATGTTCTGCACATGGTGGCCTGGAATGTTTTTCATAGTTCAAAGATACAGTAGAACGTCGTTTATCCGAATCAGTTGGGACCGGACACCGTTCGGATACGCTATTGATCGGATAACCGAAAACCGAATGCGATCAATGCAGTATTTGATACTGGACACTAAACAAATATTGAAAGCCATACATGCGGGAAACGTGCTTGAAGAAAAAGTAAAATAGATGCAAAATGTCGCAATTTTACCTTGATTGTGGAAAACAATCACTTATTTTTCGCTGTACCATTGTACACCTTCGTTTCTTCAATGAAAGAACTCTGATTCTCTTCAACAGCAGTGGTTGAGTAGGACAGCACTCTGGTTGTTGTTCATACCCCTCAATAGCTGTCTCTAACGCAGAAAACGCTCAGCATTTGCAACTTTCGTTGTTGTTTTCCTCCCCTTCATCCGTTTCATCGTCGACAGGATTGGATTCTTCTTGCACGGAAGTCACAATTTCGTCATCATTTAGCATTTGAAAAATCCACGGTCTTCTTCATTGCATGCCATCCAGGTTTCTACATCAACAAAACTCAACAAAGGATCACGTATACACCCCCTCACTTGGAAACAAACTGACCTAATATTCCGCGCAGATGTTTACCAAATCACACAGCTGAAATTCCCCAAATATCCCTTCACCTTGGGTTTTTGTCACTTTTGGCCTCACACGAAACAACTGTTGAGTATTGCACTGTCCGAAAACGTAACCGGACTTTGGTAAGGATATTTGACGCTCCGGTTAATAAACGTTCGGATAAACGACGTTCTACTGTATAACCTTTTCACCTCCAGAAGGTACAGTTTCTGACCGAAGATGGCTATTCCCATCTTGAACAGCATGTGCGCAGAATGTTTGACATCACCTCACATTCTGATCCTCGATGTTCTGCAACTGTTTTATTTAAGGACCAGGTTAACTTTATAAAAGAAGGTATTGTCAATATACATAATGTACGTGTGTGAGTAATATATACATTCCAGTATATCGTGAAATTCGTGACAAAGGTTTAGTGTCAACGCGTGGGCAGGAATCCTAGGTGGTTATCTTTTGGGGCTGTACTTACAACTCGAAAGCCTGAATAGGGCAAAATATTTTGCTTTTCTGCAACAGATTCTTCTTGAATCATTGCAAAGTGTGCCAACGGTATTTCAGAGAGGCATGTGGCTATGCATAATGGTGCCGCTACATCTTTTACTCTCCAGGTGCGTAATCTTCTGAATGTAACGTACCCAAGGATGTGAATTAGAAATGCGGGACCTGTTGGACAAACTCAGCGTTCACCGGATCTCAATCCGTGTAATTTTAATCTATGTGATAAGTATGAATCACTTGCTTATATGAAGCTTATAGACACATCGGAGAATCTCGTAGCTCGGATTGTTGTTGCTAAGCGGGACATCAAAAACATGCTTGATATTTTCGAGCTCATCCGTCGTTTCTACGTTGTTGTAGATTATTCAATCAATGGTACAGTTGTGCTTCACTTCCAATAACTTTTATAATAATTAATGAAATATTTTTGCTCGTACTGTGCTTTTGTCATTCCAGTGTAACGTTGAAACCTAAATGCATTTTTCGCCCCTAAATTTGTGAGTCGAATTTTGGAACACCCTGTATATTGAACTTCAGATCTACGACAAAATGAGTTAGTAATAAAAATAATATAGGAAAATTTTCCGCCTTAGTCAGTAGGCAGGCTAGAGTCCTCTGTTTCTAGAATGTCATAGTGCTAGTTTGTGAGCTTTCGGTACCAAACCATCACAATGTCATGTGATACAATAGTAGTACCTAAAGCTGTACAATTGATTCGGTGACACTCTGTAACTGATTTTTTGCTACAGAACCGGAAATAAATGATGGTTCTAATCTGGTAGCATGATACTTCTACTTCAGATACCTTGTATTTAATGATAACAATATTTTTTTACGGTCTTTTCACAACGTGAGCAGACTTTCATAGTGTCCTAAGGCAAGTCTCTCTTTCTTTCCAAAGCCAAAACTCGCCTGACAAAATATAAGCAAACACACCAACACGAACTGTTTTCTCAAAAGATAGCGATGGCAGGAAACTTTCGATATAACCATATATTATTGGACACCACAAGTTCAGTCAATTTACTCCATAAATTTACGGTTTTTATACGTTACAAGTACTTAGACTTTTTGTATCTAAAATTTAATTGTCTTTAGACTTGATTTTGTAAACACAATTTATGTGAATGAACCATTTAGTATTTTTGCATTACTTGGGAAGTAATAAAATAAAACATAAACAGTTCTTGAACTTCCGATCACCTGCCCCCTTTATGTATATGCGGGATATCATGGATCCCCCAAGATTTTGAATATCCCTCCCTGACTTAATATTCTTGATCAAAATACAAGTTCTAGCAGAATTTTTTCATTGGGGACAATTTAGTGATCTAGTCTAGTATGGTGCATCTTTCAAATTTTCCACGAGGCCTTTCAAAGAGGGAAATCTCAATGTTACATGAAAAACATCACCAGGGCTCTAGGGCTGGACAAACCGGATGGCAAATTTTAGAGGTGGCATTTGGATCGAATTTAATTTTTTTTGTTACAAAAAATTTGATATATTTTCTGAAATATTGAGTGTTAATTTGGTTGTTCATTTAAAGTATCTTATTTCCTTATTATTTACTCTTCATGTTTAAAGTCGATTTTCTTTTATGTTGGAAGTTGTAGGATTCGAGGCGGAAGTATATGTTAAGTCAGGAAATTTTATGTTTGCACATCTTTCATTAGTAACTTTCGCCCCATCCCTTAGCGAGGTCACAACGGACATTTCTTTCATCCATACGATGTCCTGTGTCAGCGATCCAAAAAGAGACAGAGCTAATAAGAGTTTTTGGTAGATGGAGAGCCACAGGAGATATTTTATTTTAGTCTTGAGTGTAGGTACGAGAAATTAAAATAAACGCCCCCACCATCAGTAGACTCTTTTTCGAAGAAATTGGCCAGCTGAAATGGGCGATTCCTTCTCTTACATTTTTCTCGTTTGAAATAATAACAGGTAATTATGTCCTAAATTCCGAATTATTTTGCATTTTTTAAGACTTAAAATAATATATTATTATTATTATTATTATTATTATTATTATTATTATTATTATTATGCCTTTTTGTGTTCACAAGAATTACTCAATTATATAAGTGTGTATCTATGTGAACAATTTATCTTTTTTAAATATAATGTTTTTTGCTTTGAGAGATGAGCGGCATTTTCTACTTTTTTCCGGGATGGCAAAATTGCTTGAGCCGGCCCTGAGTGGACCCCATGGAAAAGCGCTGTGGACCCCCAGAGGTCCGTGGACAAGAACCGCTGCTTTTTAGTATTATTCTTAATATTTATTTCGATTTATACATATATTTTTGCAGCAAGTTAATTTAAGAATGGTTAAATTCTGTTTTCGCAATCATAAATAATTAGGTAATTCGAGTGCAAAAATCAACCATTCATTAATTTTTGAAAGTTTTTTATATTTTGATTGAAAAATACAACATTGAAGTTAGATAACTCCCAAACAGACGCAAACCTATTTACCAAAAAAAAAAAATATCATAAATTTAGGGATGATTTGTAATCCAGTTTAAAGGCAAGTTTATTTTTGGAAACGGCTCCAATAAATTTTTGAAAGTACGTTCTTCCAATAAGAGTTTTAAAAAATGGTATGATATAAATAACCATGATGTAAAATGCAAAATTGAATACATAAACAAGAAGAATAGAGAAAGTTTTTTCGAAACTGGGGAAAAATTCAAATTATAAATTTAAAACAGTAGGGGCAAAGCTTATCTCGTGCGAGAACATACTGGTGGTATTTTATGGTTTGTGTAAATTTCAGACTTTATTAGAAATTGTAGAAAAAAATATATTTTATTGGCATAGAAGAAATAAACAAAATAATTTATAAAACCATTATTCCTAAACTTCAAAGTCATTTTATGACTATAATAAATTTTGTTAAATAAAATGTATCGTTCTCGATTCTAAGTTTAGAAACTTGGATCTGATATAAAAATTTTTAAAAAAAATTTACTTAACATTTAATAAATTTGCTTAAATTTTGGAATGTGTAAAAATGGATTGTTACATGACAAAGATATGCAAAGTAATAATTTAGCATAGACTCAGTTTTCACTCAAAACTAAAAGTATAATAAAAGTTTATCACTTAAAATAGACCCAGAATAAAACACTTTAAAAAAATTGCTTTTTATAAGTAATAAATATCTATTATAATTATTTTTTCTACTTTTTTCCCCCGTTTTTAAAATTCGTATAAACAAAAATACATACATATTAAGGCTTTTTTTGAAAAATTTCGAAGTTTAACTTAATAGAATACACAAATATATTGTATTGATCAAAATGGTTTAATCTTACCTTAAAATTTCCTTCCTGGTAAAAAATGTGCAGTCCTATCAAATAAAAATTTATTAAGCAAACATTTAAATAATAAAGTTTTTCAATTCCACGAATTTCATCGACATAACTTAGAAGTCTTTTCTGAACTGCTATTGTTAATAATGATGAAATTAATGTTGAAAACAGAGATAAAAAAATATTTGACATGCTATCTTTTCCTCATAAAACTTAGAAACTTATCTTTTTAACATAAAACAGTTGAAAAAAGTGATGATTGTTAATAATTATTACATAAGAAATTTAAAATCATTAATTGTGAAATCAATGCAACACTTTGTCGAAAAGTTAGAAGATTAGAAGATCACGACTAATATCGTCTGCTCTTTTACGCCGATCTCGAAAAAAAAATAATAAATTAGAAGTGTTAAAGAAGTTAGAGTAAAAGGGGGAAATATCAGGATATTAGAAGCTTACAATTTATTCAAAAAGTAAATATGGAACTCATTAGCTGATCATAGTAATAAATTTTCAAATTGATGTATAAAGCTTACAAAAAAAACCCGGCAAAACATTATTTTTTTTAAAAAATTTGATTGAATTTGTGAAATTTATTCAGATTTTACTACAAAATAAAACTTTTATATTTGCAAAGATAAGCGTAATTAAAATTATCAGTTGAAAATTTTAAAACAAAGAAACTCCTTTCTTAAAAAATATAAGAAGAAAAAAAGACTAGAACTCAAATTTTTGTTTCAGAATTAATGACAAGTTGCATTTGAAGTATTCATACAACGATCAGTTACGTCCTAGATGTGCTCGATTGGTAAAAGATCAGAGGACAACGGTGGTCATTGAAACATCTATGTACCTTGTACAGCTTGCATGCTAAAGTGAACCGTGAGCGGTTAGGCATTTTCTTTATGGCAAAAAGCTTTTAAGTACGCCCCGAACACAGCACGTCATTAGAATTATGTTGAAACATTTAGGTGGAACCATAAAACATTGCTTTTTAGAAAATGGAAAAATTATTCACATAGATGTAAGTCAACTTAAGTAAAATTAAAATAATGAAAGCTATAACGACAGATTTTAAAATGAATACCAAAGAATTAACATGTTTAAAATCATAAGCTTTATTTTTTTACAAATTTAAAATAATTTATTTTAAGAAACAAGTTTGATTATTTTAAGAAAGAAATTTATGCTTATAAACTTTGATATAAACAAGTTGTGTGATCGAAAATTTTCATCCATAAATATATTAAAGGACACAGATCAGAAAAAGGTTTTAGAAAAATAGATAATGTTTTGTCTTCTTTTATGTTTTTCCATTAAAATATCAATTAATTTTTCTTCTAAAACGGAAAACTATGAAATAAAGCGTAATTTTCAAATGGAAATAAATTGAATTATATGCTTTATAATAAAAATAATTTTTTCATGTTACACATGAAATTCTAAATATTTCCTCGCAGAAAAATATGTCTTTATTGTACCCACACTTCAAACTATAAATCTATCAAAAAGCTGTTAAAATGAGTTATTACCCCAACTTTTAAATATAAAACTTTTTTCCTTTTTCTCACCTGATAATCTTCCAGTTGTTCCTCAGTAAATGTAACTACTTTATTCCCCATAGGGCTCTGTGTGGTGGAAAGCTGTCTCCGATCGTGGATCACCCTCTATGTGCTCAGGGATGAAGATCGTCTCTTCCTATTTTTTTCATGTCACGTGATGATCATAATGATACCCACTACATTTCGACCACACCCTTACTAACTCATTTCCTGTCATCCCACCCTATCCCACCACCCCTTTTAGAATGGCTGTTGACAAGCGACACTTACGTTTTTACGAGACACCATTACGAGTTTTTATTTTTTATTTTTTGGAGGTACTCGGTTGTTTTGTGAACGGTATTCTAAATAGCGTGCATTTCTGCGAAAAATAAATGGATTATATCAGAAAAAAAAAGTTCTGCTTTCAGCTGGAGGATAACTTAAACATATAAAAGAAATGTATCGTAGCTATTTGGTTCAGAATTGATGGATTATTATGATTTATTTTGGCAGGAATAAGTGATTAATAATTCTGAAATAAGTAATTAAGTTTGTTTTAAAAAAGCCTTCTAAATAGGTTAACAGACTGATCTTTTGTTAGATTCAACCTGTTGCACGAATTTTTACATCCGATCACAAATATAAGCAGAAAAATACAGTTTATTCTGTATTTCTGACTAATTAGGGTAAATGAGTGTTTATTGCTGAGTAGTAGTGTATTGTGCTTCCATGCCATAGGTGCGGGGTTCAAATCCCGGGCTGGGCAAGATTGACTCGGCCTTTCATCCCTTTAGTGGGTTGATAAAGAAGTACCTAGCTTGCTTGGGAATAAAACACTAGGGGTTCCACGTCAGACTGACCATCTGTTCGGAACATCTGCTCAAGCACCTTAGCTCCCAAGGTTACGAATACTGAGATGGGCACAGTAGGCGTTGGCTCTCATGGGCTGTTGTGCCATTGAGTTTAGTTTTTAGTGTGTTTTTTGACGTGGCACTGTGAAGCAACACGAGAGCTAATACTAAGCTAGCACCCGACTTTCCTAACTTCCACACCACACCAACGTCCTCTCTCTTCACCACCTCTTTACGTAGGGTCTTCTGTGGCACCAGGACTCGAAGTCATGATTTGCTGGACACGAGTCCATGGTCATGATCACTTGGCTACCGTGGTCATTCAATAAATTAAGAAGAGAATGAAAGAATTATATGAAGAGGAGGCCAATAGAAAAATAATATCACGTAATCATATTTTAAAAAATATCAAATTTTTATAAATATATCAATAAAAAATAGCCATTTTATTCTTCTTTTTTGAGCAAATACATGTAACATCTGTAAAAACACACAAAAATACGATCGAAATTTATGGATGCGCATTATACGTCGAGTATAAAAATGAGATCTTTAAAAATAAAAATAAAAAGATAAGCACAGGAAAAAAGACTTCTATGCATATACACTATACTGTTCGAATTAATCGGGACAAACATTTTTTTTTTTTTTGAGTTAGAATGTGATTATTAGTGATGCCCCCCGAACCATCTCAAACCCGTTATATCTACCTTTAGGGAGTGTGAAAGATCGACTCTGACTATAATTTATTCATTTTAGTGTATCGGGAGCTTAGTTGGGAGCCTTTCAGTGGGGGAGCTAGTAATTTCAATTTTGTGTTCTGCATAACACGCGTTACTTTTACTTGTTCAAGTATGGATATTATTCCAAGGAACCTTTCTAAAATAAATCACTCACAATGAACACACTTCTATGACTGTGATATATATATAGCTATGGCAGTTGGTGTGATCAAATTAAGTGCTTTAAAAGCATTTCAAAATTTTGGATCGTTGTCTCCAATAAGAAAAAAAAATGTGGGTGAAAGCGGAAAACTACTCCAATAACTGATAAATTTTAATAAGAAATAGCAAATAAATTCAGGGAAGACAAGCAAAGATCTTTGAAGGGATTTATTGTATAGTGGTGTTGGAGTACCTTAACTGCACGGAAAAGGCTTCAGGAAGGTGGCCTTAAGGCACCTTGATATTTATTTTGAAAACGTCTGAAAACTTGTGTGACATACCAAGCTTTCGTAACACAACACACATAGAGCACGATTTTTTTTTGTATTATGAATCCATATTCATTCGAAAAATTTTGGAAACCACGACAATTAATATTTTTTTTAGTGGCTATTTGATTAAGTACGTAGGTATGAAATGTCGCAGCAATTATGCACATACAAATAAAATAAAAGCTTTTAGAATAAAACTAAGAACTTGTCTTAAAGTTAAAAGTAACCTATATCGCATGATGTGCATCTAAATTCTACTTTCGATTGATATTGTAACGGCGTGTGAAAAAGTAAGATTACTTCATTATTTGGTAGCGAGAGGGCGCCCACAGCTTTTTGCCAAAAGGTATTTTATTCCAAATTAATTAAGCAAAATATTATATTCATTTTTAAATTGCTACTCTTCACAGTCTATCACTGGAGAAAAGTTCTAGTCCAATTTAAGGTTTTATGATCTTGAAATGATCGGCTCCCGAGCACATCGGTCACCGCAACCCTTTTTGCTGGTATTCTCTAAAGTCAATTCAATCAAGCCGTTGCTCTGCAAACTCCGGCACTCCGTCTTTAAGAAGTTATCGCAGTCTTGGGGTGCGGCTGCCTTCGCAACCTCTATCGCGGATCGTCAAAGAAGAAGAATAAAGTCTGATCCAAAAGAGATACAAAAAGTCGATCGATCCTCCTCAAATTTCGAAGATACCCTTTAAAGCCTCTGGCTAGGCCTCTTTCACACCCCCAATAATATCTGATTGGCGAGTGTAGCGGATCTGCACACAGCCTTCCTCGCCTTCATCCCAACTCCATTGGTCATTTGAGACAATAGGCCAGCGCGACTGAAATCAACTCCGTCACCGTACCTCGTGTACCATATGGAGGGTCTATAAATCGACCTGTCACTTTGACACTAAAAATACCCTCTTGGGTGGGACTTTATCACAAAAGGCCGACATTCATTTTCATTCAAATAGTTCGCGATCCACATGTGCGAAGCGACCCAACAATGGTTACTGTTCACAAGAGAGTTCTTTCTATAGATCGTGGTACCCGAATGACATCTGAAGGTCTGAGAGGGAAGAGGTATGCTTTCAAGATAGCCACCTTCAGAATCGGTGAAACACCTGTTTTGCCCCAGGCATGAGGGAAGAACACACTGTCTCTTTTGGAAGAGTGCAATGTCCCATCTGGACATTCCGCTCACCCTGTACATCAAACTTGACAAATATAGTCAGTAAGTGTTCGTCTAATGAGCCGACGCTACACGGAGCGACGAATCGAACGGAAGAAAAGGCGTGAAACCCAGAGAGGAGAAACCGGGCGATTCAACTTCATCTAAAAACTTTTTAGAGAACCAATGAGAATTATACCACGGCCAAAGGTTGCCAATGATTATTCTAAGTTAAAATCAGTGGCGCAACAGCCCATGTGTGCCAAAACCTACTGTGTCTATCTCATAACCTGTGACATTATGCGCTGAGGTGCATGAGCAGATGTCTCGATCAGGTGGTCAGTCTGACGTGAAACCCCTAGAGTTTAGTTTCCAAGCAAGCTTGGTACTTATTTATCGAGCCACTGAAGGGATCAAAGGCTGAGTTGACTTTGCCCAGCCCAAGGATAGAACCCCGGACCTGTGGTGTGATACACTACCACTCGGCCACTGAACTTCAATGATTGTTCTAAAGTATAGAAAAAAACTTGACACAAACAAGAAAGCTCCATTTGCTTTTTAAAATAAAATATAATGTAACCTAGGCACAGTCACAAGGTAGATTCTATGAGCGAGACCTTTTGGAATGGAATCTTAACTCAAATAATACAATATAATACTTAAAGCGAGTATTGCTTAGGCCTAAAGCTCTATTTTAAACTAACAATTTAAGCTAAATTAGCCCTAATTTCCAATGTTCATATTGAATATTTACGACAAACTGTACTAAAGTCTACTTCTATAAGCTGGAAATAATGAAATTTAATACACAAAAATAAATTCATTAAGGATACTGAGATTGAACGTACGTTCAAAAAACTTTAACCTGGACCTCATAATGACTTTAGCTATTAAAATTAACACAATCCATTTTACCAAGTGGCTTTATTCAACTGCATAAGAGCTGAGGAAAGATCTCTGAGGAAGTCATTTTTAAAAAAGAATAAATAACATCGTAGATCATCCTTTATTTATACGCAATACACACATGGATCATCGTTTCCTTTTTCTTTTTCCGTATTAATGAGATATTGCGCCAGTCACATTGTATCAAACTACAAAACTGCATCCACGTTATTAATTTCCTTCCTGCATATCTAATCATGCAGAATTTGAAAGGATCAGGAATCGATGATTCCTTTCATCATTTGCTTTTGAGATATTTTAATAAAATCCAAAGCCAAAAGAAATAAAAACGTTATATCAATCTATATATATATAAATAGATGTTTGTATATATGAAATCGCTTCACTCCAACACCGTTCTACCTATCACTATGACAACTGGCATGCATATGTATTTTTTTGTTGAGAAGGTTTTAGTGCTATCCACTTTGTTGCAGCTTCCAGCCAGGTGGCGCTACAGTAAAGCAACTCCTGCACCCTTCAATCAATCGCCAAGGAACCAATGTGGTCGCCAAGAATGATGCTAACTTGGCTCTATCATCAACATTTCACTATGTTTCTATTGAATCGCCATTATAATGTAAACAACGGCGTTGCATGCGAATATTATAATGTTAACATAAAATAAATACAATGGTAAGTAATATTAACGTATTACACATCCGGATATAAATTATTTACGCTATTTTAAGCATTTATTACACAAAATTTGTAGCAATGTGTTACTTTTGCTGAGCAAAGATCAGCTTATGAATGTGCTTTCAAAAATCGGCCCATAAGTGATTTACGGGACGTTGTAAATAAAAATAATAATAATACTTTTTAAAAACCTTTATCAGCTATGATTTTTAGACCTCGTACCTTAACAACAGCTGCTTTTTGACCAGCTGAGATGTGCATAAAGCTTTTTCTTTTCTTTTGTTAATTTGGTAATTCACGTAAATTAACTCATTTAAACTTCGGTTCTTCAATCCATTATTTAATTTTCAATTCACCTGCAAGGAAGAACTGCATACTAGCTAGTTAATATTATAAAATTAAAACAGTTAATGTAATAAAAACAGTTTCTAATAAAACCATCTAAAATATTGATTAAAAGATGTTTATAATATAGATTACTTTTTTTTTTTGAAATTATGTTTATAACATTTTTTAAATGTTTTCTAAAGGGTGGAAATAAGGAAGAAAACAAGGAAAATGATAAACTATATTACACATGACACGATACCAGGAAAACGAAAGTAAATTTCGAAGAAACATCTTCATTTTTCCAAAACACCTTATATTATATTATATACACCGGTACTATTTATGTAAGTTCTCTTTTAAACTACACTTCTTTTTTTCTTTTCTTTGTGAAGCTAGATTTCTTTGAAAGAACCCTTGCAATCTTTAATGCAACAAAAATGGGAAGTAAAAAACAACATTGCTAAAGTAAACTTGCCATGATTCCATTTAATCTTGATCAATAAAAAAAATAAAATAAAACAAAAAAACAGATAACTATTGTTCTTCTGAACGTGTATACACCATTCTCTTCTGCAAAATTAATGGATCTTCGAACCTCTTTTTTTATTCTTTTCTCCCCCTCAACACCTTTTTACCCAAAGGTTTAGAAGGCATAAATATCCGGAAGAAGAAAAATTTGAAGAGCATTCAGGGCAAATCTCTAAGCTCAGCAACTTACTTCCCCAATCTCCTTCCTCCTTTCTCATCTAATCTTGCGAACCCTACCTTGCTCGCAACATTTTGCACATAAACATTCTCGGGAAGTTCTCGTCTGGATATAAAAGGGTTCTGTATTAATAAACCCTGGAAGCATCTTTTCAACAGTTAATTTCCGATCCAGCTTTAAAAAAACAAATGGAATTCCTTTTTTTTTATATTTTTAAAGGTTTTTTAGCTTTTTATGACTCAAAATAAAGAGAAAACGTGAAATTGAGAAGAATTTATTATTATATTGTTATTAAGCACTTTTTCTCCGTTTTTATTTATTTATTTACTTTCTTGGAAGCTGCAAAATTTCAAATGCGAATACAATGGAATGGAAATATTTCAGATATGTACAAAAGATTTAAACGATGGAATCCATGCCCTTTCATAATGCTCATTTTTGCTTATGATATTTTAATAAATGGAATCATAAAATTTTGCGATGATCAAAAATTAATCTGATAAAAGAACAAAGATAAATGTGTAGTCTTTTTAGCATAAACATTTCAGTGATATATTAGTTTGGTGAGTATGAAATATCGAATATTTAAGTGAAATTAAACTGCATATCTTTTTTTCAAAAGCTGTTTATATAATCAAAGTAGGCTCCAGTGGCGTATCGTACACTTCGCATTGCGGGGACACAGACTTAAAGGTTCAAAGCCTATGGTTTTGCAAACCTTTGTAAGATTCTTGGGGCCCAAAATCCAGCTTTGCAGGGGAGCCCAAATATTATCCGTTACGCCACTGTAGGCTCTATTTATTTCAATACATTGTGACGGATCTACGCTAGACCCTTCACACTAACTCTTGGGAATCTTTGCCAGTATTCGCATTAATTCACAGCCATCCTCTCAAGAAGAAACTGATATGAAGATTAGTTTGATCATATAAAGCCAGGATTTAATTGTAAGATAGAAGAGGGGAACTGTTGCGGCATTACGAAGGTGAGATTTGCACTGATTTTCACAACTTGACAAGAATGGAGTTTCATACTATACTAAATTAGTGTGAATTGGGAATCTATAGTCTAAGATAGATTATATTTAACTAAATTGATTACTACGCTTATTCACTTAGGTTTTATTGTTTTCTTTATATCACTCCTGTATCCCTTGTGGTTTAACTGGTTGATTATGCTTGAATAATAATAAAATAATAATGGTTATATTTAGGTCATGTTTTACTTACACCCTAGGTAGGCAGGACGGTGAGGAAGCGTCAAAGGGAAGTCATTCACAACATCTTTCCTAACAAGGTTTTAAAGTATAGATGCCTCTCTTAAAGAAATTGAGCTCTGATATGGAATTTTTCAGACTGTCTCTAGTTTCATACTGATTAGCCTGTAAATTATGCTCTAAATGATTTTAAGAAATGAAATCGGTTGGGGAAAGTTTCGGTAAATACAGTCAGACCTCTATTGAACTAAGTCGATAAATCCCGGGGAAAATTTCGTTATATGGAAAATTCGTTAAATAGAAATTCATCTTTCATCATACTTTGGTGACCACATAAACAGATTTTAAATTAATGAACATTATATTATAGCATTATAAATATTACTAAAAAATTATTATTCATTTTTTTAAAATTAATGTATATTTAGTTTATATATCTTACCCATCAATTAGGAAATCTCTAAGAAAAGAAAAACATTGTAGAGGAATACACTGTATTTTCAAATTTAAAAAAGTAATTTTCTTTTCTAAATAAGGAATTTTTTAACGTTATTTTCTAATATTATGTCTACACAAGTAATTTAAAACATTCATTACTTTATAACCTTGCTTTACTTTTTCATTGCTGATAAAATGTATTAACTTTATTTCAGCTTTTTTTTTTTGAAGAATTATGGCAATTTTATTGCTTTAGGTGAGATAGGCACCTAGCAAAAGAACGTCTTATTGATCACAAAATTTGCTAAAAGATAGAATAATTTTAAAAAATGTCCTGAAATATTTTGAAAATAAGAAGAAAAACAATTAAATCGCAAAGAAAAAGCTCGTTAAGGCAATCCGGGGCGTGAAGATGTTTAGCCTTGCATTTTTAATTTTACTTTAAAAATAGAGGGCACTTGCTGTTTATTGATGGCTATTTATGAGAATTGATCAAAAGAACGCTAGAAAATGAATTTAAAATTGTAAGCAAATGTGATGCGTAACTGCGATTCAGGCACATTTTCTTCAAAACTGTAGTGTATTTATTCAATATGTATTTTAAAAACTAATTTTTCTTATTCGAAGAACGTAATTTTTCTAGTATTATGGTGTTCAAATTTATTGAAAATTGTACATTTTTAAAAATACGGAAAATTAAATAATTAGTTAAAAATTTAAATAAATTTGTTTATTGAAATGTTATTTATATCTAGTTTGCATTTATATAACACTCAGTGAAGTTCTTAAACTATAAATCAAGTGGATCATGAGGCATTATTTAAATTAAATATACAGTTTGTAAAATAGACATTGTTTTTCCAGAACTGCTTATTGTTAACATTTGAATTATCATGATAAACTCTATGTTCATTACTTATTTACTTAAAATAAACAAATATTCATATGTATAAGTACAAAATGTTTTTGTTACAATTTTTAAAACATAGCTCCATTTAAATTAGACGTAGCAATACGTAACTGAACTGGAAGTACAACAGA